>CAUJRU010000869.1:0-218592 GCA_963277665.1 Viscum album
ACATTTATTGATAACATGGAGAAAGGAAAAAAATAAAGGGTAAGATCATATACTCAATAAGGGTAAATAAAAGGAGATATGTATGAATAACATGAATATAAGGGTATGAGAACATGAGAATAACATGTGAAGATCATGCCCTGTATATCAAAGATCATACATATGATTCAGGGAATAAATATTGGAAGATCATAAGACAATAATCATAAGGAAATCAAGAATATAATTCTTGAGGGGATATCATAGGAATAAGACATCTAATTGTGAAAGACACATAAACATATGAAATTATTTCCATAGTAATCTAGGATCACTAGAAAGGATATTTTACTAGAATGGGTTCAGTCCCCAAACCATTTTAATAGTCAAGGTTCACTCCCAAGGCAATATTAGTAGTCAAGTTTCACTCCCAAGTACATCTTAGTAGTAAAGGTTCACTCCTGATACCATATTAATGGATATATCCCGTTACTAAACCAGTTTCACTCCCCATTCCAACCATGTCCATCTCTTAAGATATAAATATTTTTCCAATGTATTGGAGGGAGATATAGGTCCCACATTTCACATAATGAAATTATACATATATTTTCTACAAGATAATAAAACATTCATCAAGTGATGACCCATAAAAAGAGACGGGTTTAATAAACATCATATCATAACCCATGAAATGAAATGGGTGTCATAAATATATCATCATATCATTACCTATGGAAAATATATAGTTTTATTAATCATTTCATCATATAATATCCTATAAAAGGATGAAGGTTTCATAAGCATTTTATCATAAAATAACCTTTGTAAGAGAAATGAGATTCATAAAAAACATTTCATTCTAAATATAAAATATTAAAATAAAGAATAATAACTTTTTCTAGGGATCATATCATTAATAAATCATAAAATATATCAAATTATTTAATCTTAGATTGAAAATGATTTTTAAATATATATTGTGCATTTCTTATGGAAAATAACTTTTCTTTGAAAATCATTTCACTACTGGAAAAATACCATATACCGACGGTTTGAAACCATTGGTATAGGCCTCCAAACTATTGGTATATCCTATACCAACGGTTTGGAGAACCATTGGATTATGAGCCATGGGGATAGGTCTATACCAACAGTTCTGGAAAAAAAGTTGGTTTATACTTATACTAAGTGTTTTCAAAACCATTGTTATAAGTAATATGAAAAATATATACCAACGGTTCCATAAAACCGTTGGTATATGTATTTCAAAAAAGATCATTCTGTTGGTTTTGATCCCAGTACCTTAGATTTATGATTGAATGAACTAACCACTAACCTAACATGACTTTTCTGAACATAATTTCATAAATAAGTATATGTTTTATCATAAATATTTTAATTTTTGATTTATTTAATGTTCTCTGTAAGAAGATTCCATAAAAAATAAACCCAACTATACCAATGGTTCTCAAAACCGTTGGTATAGACCTATACCCATGGTTTTGAGATCCTTTGGTATAAATTATTTTATTTTGGGACCTATACCAATGGTTTGAGGAAAAAAGTTGGTATATGGTCTCTATTATAGACCTATACCAACTGTTTGGCCAACACCATTGGCATAGATCCATATAAGTGACATATACCAATGGTTTTCCCCAAACAATTGGTATAGGTCCCACACTATACCAATGGTTTGTACAAAACCATTATTATATGTCAAAATTAGTGACAAATACCAACGGTTTTGGCCAAACCATTGGTCTTTGTCAATATAAGTGAACTATACCAACGGTTTGCCCAAAACTATTTGTATAAGTATTATTTCAATTAGTGTTTTTAACAAATAAAACATTATTAAAATAATTTTATTTGAAAACAAATTTTAAAACATAAATATTTAAAAAATAATTTAATGAATTTATTGAGTAAAATATTCTTTTCTCTTTGAATTTTGTTTATATATTAAAATATTTTTTAAAATAAATTCTTTGAAAATAACCTCAAAAACTTATGAAGGAATATTTGAAAACCATTTTAAACACTTATTAAAACATAAAACATTTCAAAAATAAATTTTCATGAAAATTAGATTAAAATTTCATTTAAAAACATTTGTGAAAATATTTTTAGAAAAAATGGTTTTTGAAAAAAATAGTTTTCTGATCGAAGAGAGAAATAATATCAGATTTTCTTAAAAACTCTTTTGTAATTATCTTAAGTAAAAAGAGTAGAAAATGAAACCATTACTTTAAGATAAAATTAATAACCATATTAGAATAAAATTCAAGAGCATTATTGAGATACAGATCATAATATTTCATTAATGGAAGCATAATCATAAACAATCATGATAAATGATGAGACTGTAAAAATATACTTTTACCACTTTGGTAACCTTGAATAAAAATAAACAGGAAAAAATAATGTTACATGAAGCTTAAAATATCATTAAAATATGTATATTTATGATATACATGTCAATGGGTCGGTATATAGTCTTCATAAATGAATATAGGTGTATAACATAACATGCGTCTCGAAGATGGAAAATTGAGGCAAAATTATCTTATCACTTTGGTAACATTGAAAGCATAAAAACATAAAATATAGATCCAAAAATATATGTTTAAATACCATAAAATTTAATTATAATGATCATAAAGTACATTCATGGTAGTATATATCCAACATATAAGAAATGGGTGGTGAATATAGCATGTGTCACACAAAAGTGAAGAGGGAGACATAAATCCATTACCTTAAGTCTTGGCTCTCATTGTAATTGTTAAAACCTCCTATATAATAAATAGAAGTTTATTATGAATTTAAAAAATAACCATATTCATATATAATATCATATATTATTTTATTATGACCTTATATTTCTGGTTTATGAACAATTCCATGTTAAAGATATGTTTCGGGTAATAACCACATTGTTTTTCTTACCAGTTTTGACTTGTTATTATTGGTCCTCCTTCTTAGATCATGATTTCATCATATCAGTAATGATATAAAGGATATAAATATCATATATATTTAGTATATATGTATTTATATTATCCCATAAAATTTAGTGATAGGTAATAAAATACACAGTTGATGGAGAGGGTAGGACGTACGTACACATGAATGTTGTTTCCATTTTCTTGTCATATTTAAAGAAAGAAAATTAAATGATAATATATATATATAATATAATAAAATTATTGTTTTTATTTTTTATATATCACGTATTTCTATTAAACACATCCTTAATACGTTTCATGAAAAGCATGAACGAATCACAGTGCTTCGCAAAGCGGTAGTTTTCGGTACACATGAATGACATTATCGTATTCCCACAATTGGAAAGAATAAATTTATATGTTATATAAAATTAAAATAATAATAATAACATCATAAAAATAATAAATATAATATATAAAAATTATTTTCATAATTATTTCCAACTTTGATAGGTTGTAATGGAAAAAAGAACAACATCGTTTAGCGAATCGGTTGTCCATCGTACACAGGAACAATGATTTAATAACCCATTTGATGGAAGTGTGTGTGTTTGTAGGTTTTAAACTTGAAATATAAACATCTAATTTTAGTTAATATAATTATTTTAATATATAATCATGATATACAAATAATTTAAGGCCTTTGATGAATAAATAAAACAAAAAAACGCTCGTTGATGAACATTACCTATTCTCTAGGTATCTCCATTTGGTTTGCACCAAAGGACATACCTGGTTATATTTATATCCAAATTAATACACCTAGGATGAGAGGAGGGAATTTTGGAAGTGTTTTTTAGGGATTTTTCAAGGTTAATGGATTGAGAGGTTTGAAAATAGGGGAGTGTGAATTCCCTTTTACAATGGAGAAGTGGAAATATTGTAAATACCCATAAATATTAACTACAGAGAGGTCTACATTACCTCATGTGAGAAAAATAGAAAAATAATAGAGGTTATGGATTAATTGGTCTAAAAATACCTATAACACACCACATAAATTAATTTCTATCATGTTATTCCTTAGTCTTTAAGTTTACTCAATTTTATCTTTATAGTTTTTAACATGATAACCTGTATCTTTTTATTTATATAGGTAATTTATCCACTAATATTATATTTAAAAAGAGATTTATTGTTTAATTTAGAACCATTGATTCTAAATATTCATTACAATTCATTAAATAAATATCCTTTGATTGTGAAAAATTAATTTTAAAACAAACACATGTAATGGGAAAACCCCCATTTTAACCTTAATCACGTTAATTAATATTAACTGTTTCACTAAAAATTATGGTTAAAATTTAAGTTAATATATTTTGATAATGTAAATAATTTTTATTATAAATATTTATTCCATTTTTTATTATTACATTAATAGAATTGGTGGGTTTTAATTTAAAATTAATCCCACATACATGACGAGAATTCAGGTTTTTAAAGTAAAAATGGTTTAAATATTACAAAGTTGTTATATAAATATTTAATATAAAAAATATTATAATGAACTAAATTAGACTAATATATGTAAAATTGACAAAATTTTACTTTAAAACTTATTCAAAATGTAATTTAACATTATAAATTATTTAGATGAAAAGTCAGTTTTCAAATAAAATTCATTATTTTTTACTATTCACAAAAAAATGAAACTTCATAGAACAAAATTCACCCTAAGATAATTTTGAAAATATTATATTAAAAATAAATTTTATTTTGTCAAAAATAATTTTTTAATGTGAAAAATTTTAGTTTTAAAATAAATGGTCCATTAAAATGCAGTAAAACCGTTTTTTTGAAAATACATATTTTTATGTGTAAAATTTGAATTATTCTTTTATCTTTTATATAAAATATATATGATTTATGTTAATTGGTTTTTTTAATATATAATATATAAATTTCATTAAAATCATACATCAAAAGTGGTTTTTTCATTTTTTGAGATAAAAAGTGTTTTTTCATAGAAAAATAGTTTTTGAGATAAGGAATTTCTTTATTTTCAAATAGTTCTTACTTTCATTTATAATTTATTGGGATCCAAAGAATGAATTTTATAAACATGCATAAACCAAATTTTTATAATTTATATAACCTTTTTCATTCCGTCCATTCCAACGGTTATGTGATAACTATAATAATATTTTTATAATATTACTTATTTTATATTGTAGTTTGGTAATACTCAGTCTTACCAATAATGAAACCTATTGAAGGAACTCAGTATTGTGTGTAACACAAGCTAAAATCAGTATATCTTGTACTAATAGATTAACTCGGTCTATCATTCAATTCATTCCATAATATAATTTTCAATTTATTAAAAAAAATGATAAATACTCAGGGGGTCACACACTAATTCACCCCTTCCCCTCTCAGTACTATATTCAAACCTTAGTACTTCAAGAGGTA
Organism: Viscum album; assembly: GCA_963277665.1. Taxonomy (NCBI): domain Eukaryota; kingdom Viridiplantae; phylum Streptophyta; class Magnoliopsida; order Santalales; family Viscaceae; genus Viscum; species Viscum album. Next base: position 5,409 of record CAUJRU010000869.1, read on the forward strand.
TTAAAGGTTGAGGTTACATATAAAAAATGAAACTATTATTGAATTCTAATAATGAAGAGTATAAATTTATTCAATATTAGAGGAGTTTTCTTTGAAGGAAAAAAATTTTAAGGATGGGAGAACTGAATGCTTATATATATGCTTTTACAGGGTCATAAGTTTAGTTATACTATAATAGTTTATAATATCAAACCAAATGTATTTTATCCCATGAAAAACACTAATAAGAGAGATATGGAAGTTGATGGGAAAGCCAAAAATACTATTTTTCATCCTTTTCTGATAAATTGTTCACTATGGTGATGTGACTAAAAATAACCAAGGAGATATGGGATGACATGAGAATATATATGAAGGGAATGTGAATATCAAAGAATATAAAATATAGCTAGGGAGAGTTATGTTTTAAGTTATTTGGATGGATAATGATGAATATATAGGTTACTATTTTACCAATTTAAATGACATAATAAGACACATATGGGGGTTTGGAAATACATTGGATGATTCATATATTGTCAAAAAACTAATGAGGAATTTTCTTAGCAGATTCGATCCAAACATTTCTGTCTTTGAAGAAATTAAAGACTTATCTCCTGACGAGTTTTATAATACACTCATCAATCTTGATATGAGAAAAGATCTTGTGTTTAAAATAAAGTCTAAGGGTGAATGTGATTTTAAAGAAATTGAAAGTCTCAAACCAAAAGAAATGAAAGATGAATCAGTCTTTGATTCCGATGAGGATAAGGTTGGTTAGGTGAATTATAAAATATTCATGTCCTTTATTTCTAAAAAGGCCAGCAGAAAAAAGGGAAAATTTAAAGGTTTAATTTCATTAAATTGATTTTATTATAGTTAAATTTTATATTTTTCATTTTATATTTGAAATAAAGAAGATGATTATTTTTATGCTGATGATTAAAAAGAAGACAACTCTAAAAAAAGATTTAAAAGAACCAAACAAAGTTGAACTAGAAAGAATTATAAGTTTTCATGGTATTAAAAGAAAAATTTGATCTGCAGAAAAGTTGAAGAAGATTCTTCATTGTGGGGTAAATCAAAATAAAAAGGTACAAATCAAAATGATAAAACCATTATAGAATTTGTTTTGATACATTAAGATTATTTAATTAGTGGTGATAAAGAATAAGAGATATATAATTAATATATGACAAGATCTAAACCTATAACAAGTCTTGATAAAAAATCTTAGATCAAGAAAAGAATAAAAATTCTAGATAATGATAGAAGAAATGTTTATAAGAAGGAAAATTTTCTTATTGAGGAGATCAAAACATTTAAGGTGGTGATTGTTGAAAATGATTACATATTTAATGATCTTAATGTAGAAGTGGATATAAAAGAAAAAAACTAAATGAGTTACAATATTGGGGTCTTAAAGAAGAAAAACACTGAAAATGATGAGATAATATTTTGATAAATTAGTGGATGTTCTTGTTAAATTATCCAAATCTAATTTGATGACCATTCCAAAGAAGAAGGTATATTTTATTTGTAATTATTATTATAATGGTAAATATGTTTCATCTAGGGGTATAGGTTTTGACACCATGTATTGAAATTATATAGATTGATGATTATAATGAGAACGTAAAGGAGTTAATAAAATACTTTTTCCCCAAGACTAAGGCAAAATAATGGAAGGAGTGTATCCAAAAACAAGTTGTGTTATCATCATAAGAATAGTTAGAATTATAGAAGATAAATTTTTAATGGTTACTATTAGTGTTGTGTTAAATTTGGGAAAAATTACTATAAATAATGGTATAACATTCCAATTCCACTTAATTGGGACCCATCAAGGATGATTAATTCTAGAAATAATATAACCATATTTTTTAGGAGGAATTGTCTTAGAATTTAAAATCTTGTTGCTGGAAAATAAATAATGTTATATACATAGAATAAATTTTATATTCTAAAGTAAATTTGTAAAATATTTGACCACCAAAGCCACTGTGAAAAATATTTCATGAAAAAACTTCCAAAATAGTATTTATAGGTTTATGAATAAAATAAAGATCAAAGGAGTGAAAATGGTTCTAATCATTCTAATCAAATAAATTCTTATCAATAGGGAAATTTAAAGGAATCATCAAAAAATATTTCTTTTATAAATTAAAACCATATAATTCACTAGAAGATTCAGAATTTCATATGAATCTACCCTTAAATGATAAAAATTGGAAAGTCAATGAGGGTGCCAACATGAAGAGATCTAGAAATGAATTGAGAATAGTTTTCAGATTTATAAAATATCATCCTTATTTATATAACTTAGACCCATTTAATAACCAACTTAAACCCATGTATATATCATTTTTGTTTTTTCCATGTAGGTAATTGATGGTGAATCATGTGTTTAAGGGGAAACCAGAACTTTAAAAATCTATGGACTATAGAGAATATCTCTTGAGGGGTGTGCAGAAGAACAACTATCATGTATAAATATATCATTTTATATCCAATTAATATATGTGGTATGTGTAAAGACTCTATCTAGAGATTCCAAATGTTAAAAATTATATAAATTGAATATTTTCATCATTGAGGTATGTTTATTATAGTCTCTAATATTAATAAAAAATAAAATATGAATCATAAGGAAAGAGGAACTAATTATTTAATAAAAAAAGAAAAAAATGGGTTATAAAAGAAAAATAAAATATTAAGTTTATTTTCTTAATATGTTTGTTTAGTTAGATTTAATATATTAACATGATCAGATTTAAATTTCTCCTCATATATTATTTAAATTGGTATCACATGTTGGATTGAAATAGAAAACGTTATTGTCTTGATTGATCACTCTTGTTTTCTAAACTGTGTTTTCCTATGTGGATTTAATCTAGTTAATTTTGACCCATTTCTTCAATAGAAGAGATTCCATGATTCTCTTAAAAGAATCAAGATATATGTTTCAGAAGGGGAGAATATGTTGTTCTTAGAATTTGGATAATAGGTCCAATAATTCCTTCCCATACATACATATTTATTTTTATTCTCAATAACAGGGAGATGAAAAAATTGACTATAGAAATGAAATTTTCAATGAAAACAAATGAAAAGGGTGATATTGAAAAACCCAATGGTTTATTAAAGTTGAAATTGTGCTGATTTTGAATTAATTTTCAATAATTTATGAAGTTGAAAATTAAATGTGTTCTAATTATGTCGATTGAAAAGATGTAATTAATGTTTCTGAACCGCACCTATGAAAATTTATTGATATCACATTATCATTCAGTATACAGAATGTGATGTGGCATAATTAATTTTGAGGTATTAATTTAAGGCTATATAAAATATATTTTGAATGAGTAATTGTTGGATTATTGAAGAAATGGAGAAATTATCTTTATAATTAAAAAAGGTAATTAAATTTGAGTAAGATTTTAAAGAGTGAAATACTTGAGAAGGAATTTATATATTGGAATTTACTTATTTTTTACTGTGTATATATGGCATCCATTATTAAAAAATTTGCCAACCATAGTACAGGTAAGGGACCTATAAAACCACTAAATATATTGGAAAAAAATACTTCCCCATCTATCCGTGGTGGAAAGGGATTCTGTAGTGTTGGGTAAGTTTTCAAAAAGGTATGGTGGCTGCATATTGCCCATGGGAAGCCTCAATAGTCCAATAATACATTATGGAGGGTGGGTTGGCATACATAGGAAGGTACATCCCTTGGACCCCTGGTGTGTGATGTGTATCAATGTTCCAAACTCAGTGTGAACTTGAGCTATCATCAAATGTTCTATCTTATTAAGTGATGACAGACTGATCACATTTCCAATGTAGAATCAGGATATGAAGTTTAATATAGATCTATCATTTAAAGTTACATAAATAATCTACTTCATTTGATCTGTTATATCTGAGCCTTCTAATTATAGAGTCACCATCTTCAACATCAGCCACCCGATGGTTTAGCATACAATGATATTTCTTCATTATGAAATTTACAAAGATTAGTTTTATCCCATGAAATCCATAAAGAATATGAAAAGAGTTTTTGAAATTCATTAGACCCATCAAATAATTTTGATGGTGTTTTTATTTATCAAAAAAGTGTGAGGGGAAAATAAATCTTCATTTTACAAAGAATGAATCTGTTAAAGTCATGTATAAAGTGTGGCAGTGTGTAAGAGGAGTAAGGTATTACACTTATGGTGCTATGGTGGTATAGTGAGTAGGTGTAGTTTGTTTATAAATCCCCCGACCATATCCCTTGGAAAATATGAGCTAAATGTTGATTTTGAGAGTAGAGAAGATTGAAAAAAGTCTTGAATAAGATCTATATTCACATGAGTGTTACATGCATATTCATACTATGATTTAAAAATAGTATTTAATCACATGATTTTTTGTTGACGCCAAGAACTAGTGTGTACACTCTTATCATGTTACAAGAAGGATAAGAGGGACAATTCCAAGGTATATTATTACATGAAAAATTATGATGTATCATGGATTTTGTTACATGAAGGTTTTTAATATTCATGCATCAGATAATATGAATGTATGAAATTTTTGAGGAATATTGAAAACATTGTTATATGAGGATATTGAAACAATAGACTTGATTTTATGAAGGTGTTGATCTGAGTTACAAAAAGAAGCACTGTATATAGTAAATAAAAGCTAAAAGTAGTCTAATGTTTTGTTAATAAGGTTTTCATGATATATGATAATACCCATGTATTAGATTTAGTGAGTTTTATGAAAAACAAGTAGCATTGTGTGATAAAATTGTTAAAAGTAAGTTTTAAAGTGAGAAGAATTTCTAGTTGTTTATTTTTTAATCCAAAAAGAAAACATAAATGAAAAGTGTATAGAATTACATTCATTAAGCATTTACATGTAAATTTTTTTATAGAGAGGAAAGTGAGATGAACTTTTTTGGGTTTTGAAATGTATAAATTATATTCATGTGACAAACATGTGATATAAATTTAATCGTTGAAAATAATAATAAGCATTAGTGAATTAGTGTGTATTTGTGCATTTATTTTTACAAAACAAGACTGGAAAATATTGATTATGGAGTTTCTAAAAAAATATCAATGAGATATCAAAATCTAACAAGTTTTGATAATGAAACGTGATCAAGGACAATAGTTATTTTGATGAATACTAGATTGTGTTGACTTGAAGTGGAACAAGGAAAATATTTACATTACATCAATAGGTATAAGAATTTTAAAACCTTTTCAAAAGTAGTTAGGAAAACCATTGTATAACTGGTAGAATAGCAATATAAAAAAAAGAGAGAAATTTTGGAGATATTTCAACAAGTTGGAGTCATTATAATATCCACTAGTTGGATGTTATTAAAAATATCCAATTGGGAGATGTAACATTGTAATCATTAAAGATTATGAATATTAAGAGATTGTTTGCATCTATAATCACTTTTCTTTTTCTAGTAAAGAATCTATGTATCATACCATCCTGACCAAAATCAGAACATAGTAACCTATATTGGGAGAGAAACTTCTAAAAATAATCAAGTTGTTTCATTTGTTTTCATACAGGAGAAGTGGTATGTTAAAGCATGAGGGGTTGATATCTTAATCAATCAAAGTGGTTGATTTGAAAATAAGAAATTGTTAAAAGAATCTCACCGATTCAACCCCACCCCTGTCAGTGATATAGATGAACCTCGGTTCTTTAGATAGGTTCTTATTTATAGTTTTGTTATGTTTTACTAAGGAAATTTAATATTATAAAATATATCATGTTATATAAAAGGAATTTCCAAATTATTTTCCATTCACAGTGGCTATATATATATATTGATATACATTTCATGAATGTTAATGAAAATTAACCTATCAGAGTATTAATTTGATTTTATCCTGAACTGATATTCATCATGAACTATTATAGATTATGATGAAATGTTAAGGTTAGTGTGAGGATGATTCTTGTACCATTATATGGATTATTCTCATGAGGTATAAAAAAAGTTTTGTGTGCTAGATAACCCATAACGTATAAAACATTGAGTGTTATACATTATGTATTTGTTATAATAATGGTGCATGGATTATATTTTGAATCCCCAATACCAAATGTTTATTAGATCCCAATAATTATAACCTTAGTTTTATACCTATATTACTCAGTCCTTGAGGCATATCTAATCAAGGGGTGGTTGGGTATGTTGTTGATTATGTCTTCTGATGTAGCTTAACCCAAATGGGATTATCCCTCTCGTATGATGAGTATAACATCTAGGCCCTTGATTAAGATATTCCTAGGAAGTTTGTGGCCATACCAAGATAGTAAATATGATGTTCTTATCTATTCATTTGAGGGGTATGTGATGTGCTTATCCTTAAAGTTGAATCAGATGTGATGAATTCGTTAACCTAGTTAGTATATACATAGAAAATCGAGAATGTTTGAGTTGGATGTATGGGATTTCTATAATCCATTTCCCAAGGTCACTTGATGAATTGAAAAAATGGATCATATAAAAATAAATTATTATATATGATGAAACTTGTGGAAACATGTATAAATATACATGTGTTTGATAATGATCATGCCAAATCCATTTGTCACTTGAGTAGTGTTATTGATTTACAAGAGGTTGGTCTTCACTTACATTTATGAATTTTATAATTCAATTTTTTTTATCAAAACTATAAATTTTTATTTGATCACATTTTGTTTTTGAATGAATGAAGACTAATATTGACTCATGGAGTTGATCTAAAATGTTTCAGTGTTTTATCCAAAAGGATTTTTGGATGGGTATTTTTAAGGTATTGTATATGATGTGTTTCAATTTGAAAATGATGATAGACTTCCAATAGTATTTTAAAAATATCCAAAAGGGTTTTTGGTTATAGTTTTATAAGTTATTTAATATAATACAATATAAGGTTAAATGACACTAAGTCCATGAGGCTTTTGTGAAAGTGGGGAATTGAAGGAGACACTTCTTAAAGACATAAATTCATATGATGAGTTTTAGATATATCATATGGTATTATATTTTAATATCATTGTTTTTTATATTATGATATAAATTACACTACCTTTGATCAAATTGATAGTTAAATGTCAAGATGTTAATGTTTGAATCTTACTCACATAAGAAATTATTGAATAAACTAAGCATTTCATAAGATGAAACACATGAGAGGAAGTAAGATGCATTCATGTGATAAATGCATGGGTTTATAAGGAATTAATATTGTATTTCTAATCACATGGTTAAATTATTGGGGCTTAAAAAATTTCCCAAAGTAATTATATAAAGGATGAAGTTCATGGAAAGTTTGTATCATTCCCATATCATGCATGGGTCACTATAGGTTTGTTATGTTTCTTAATATCCACATAAAGAGTAAATAATGTATTCTAATCACAAGGAATTTTTATGTTGGTTTTGAAGATAATGGTTGTTTGGTTCAGATGTTAATATTTTATAATGCATAATAAAGAGGTTTGGGTCTAATATGAATTAAAACGCATGATTTCCAATTTTATTATAATAATTACACCATCAATCACTATCCATTATAGAGACTTTTCTACAAAAACTATTGAATTTATATAAATACTCATGAATTTATTACTTCAGTAGTAATAAATATTTCTGATCTCTATTTCCTCACCATCTCCATTTCTTTCTTTCTTATTCTGATCAAATTTGAGTTTTGAAGGCAGAGAGGAATCTTTGATTTCAAAATATTTTTTGAACTTCTTTGTCCCTATATTAGAGTATATTTAATTTAAAATTTCTTTAGAATTGATAATCTTTAGAGGTTTTCTCACAATATTTCAAAAATTTACCAACCATGTCCTTTAGATCATCACATATACACTAGATTATAGTGCTTATAGAACTTCAGTTCAGATCATATAGTTTCCTCCCCCATGATTGATTTCAACTATAATCACACCTTAATATCTTTATATAGGTAGTTAGGGATTTTATGCTTTAATTTCCTTTCCTAATAAGGCCATTCATGTCTTCTAGAGGTTTACAACGGTTACATTTGATGGTATACCAAAATAGAATTTTATTGTAAAAGGGGATTTTAATCAAAAGAATGACTATAACATTTTAAATAAAAGGCTCTAAATGATATGTGGTTTTGTCTAGATTAATAAAAAATTTATGGTCATTGAATCATGGGTTAGTTCAATCTATAAATTAGGGTATTAAAAAAAATATTTCTAAATTGGCTTAGAATTATATTACATAAGTGATTCTAATGTTGGACAATATGTCATGACATGAGATTTAAAAATAAGTAGTCATTTTTTGGAATTTATAACACTTTGAATTTGAAAATATTTGTTTTATCATTCATATTATTTTAATTCTGAATTAATATTAGTTCTAAAAATAGGAATGGGTTCAAAATTTTCAAGTGTATTCACATTTTGTTCTATAGATTTAAAGAAAAATGAAAAAGAAAGAAAAATAGATCTAAAAAATAAAAACACAAAAATTTAGATTCCTAAAACTACCATTGTTTCCCTCCCCCATACATGAAGGATGTAATTCCCTCATTGCATTCTAAATCATATAATTGTTTGAAGTATACGTAATATAAGTAAAATAATAAATCAAGTGTTAAAAAGAGGTATAATCTTGGGGGGTTATTAGTATAAGGGATAGAGGAGTGAGATATTCTTCATTGGCTTCTATGGAAAATTTCCATAAAACTTATTTAGTATATTTTTATTTAAAATTAATATTTTTTATCTCTTTATTCGATTTTCATCATAATAAAAAATTTCCACAATTTATAGACCATAAAATTAACTTACCTTATAGAATGAATATTATCTATAATGAGTATACGTCTTGAGTTATAACACAATAACTCTTTGCTATTATGAAAGTCCTTTAATTGAATTAATTCTTCACGGTTCAATAATATACTATGATTGTAAATTATTATATTAAACATGGTTCTCTTTTGATTTAATCCAGTTATTGAATCCATAGTCTCCTCTATTTTATAGCTTTTTACAAAACCATATTTACTTCCTTGACTACCCAGTAGGTGTTGTGTTCTAGCTCCATCGGTAAGTGAAAACTCTTCCAATAGATCAACTGGTTTGGATTTATTCCAAAGGGATCATTTTAGATTGTTTTGTAATTCCATAATGAATCTTCCAACCTATGGCTCTATTGTTTCCCATTGGGTATAAAAATATTTTCCAGGATTACCTTAATTTATCTTTTTAAAATCTCATATTATCCATTAGTTTTTGGATGGTATGGTATGAATTTTTTATATTTTACTGAATATGTTTTCATTATATATCTAATTCTCCTATTATAAAAGAGGGATCCTTGGTAACTGTTGAATAATCTCAGTACTCCAGATCTAAAAAAGATGGTAGTCTTTAAAAATGAAAAATAAATAGCAGAATAATCATTTATAGTGGCTCAAGATTCCAACCATTTTGAAAAATAGTCCATAGACAACATGATACAATAATTTCCAAAGGACAGGTTGAAGGGTAACACAGATTATATTCTTTAAACCTAAAATATTTCACAAAATATCAGTGGTTTTTGAGACATATATTGTATTTTGGATATATTATCAATGATCTAGTATGGGTCGCATCTTTTTGAAAATTCTCTAGCAACATTAAAGAGTGTGGTTCAGTACATATCAGATTCTATATCATTCTTAGTTGTTTTTGGAAGTCCAAATTGGAATCCATAGGCTATAGTATAGATTAATTCATGGAAAATCCATACCCACTCTCATACAAACACCCCTTGATCATTTTATCATTATTAGTTTTCAAATATTTGGATCATTCGAAACATAATACCATGATTCGAAATTGAGTTTGAAAATTAATTGGGGGTTCAGGTGAGATGGTACATGAGAAATTAGAAAAAATATTTACCAAGTCAGCATACCATGGTACCTCACCTTCAACTAAATAAATATTCTCTTCTAGGATGTAGTCATTGAATAGTTTTTATCTCAAATTTACACCTCGACTATTGGGGATGTACTACTCAAGTGGCCTTCCATTTGATTCTCAGATATAATTTCGTCCTTTATTACTAAATAAAACACCTATAGTAATAAAATTCATCTTAATAACCTTGTATAAAATTCTTATTTCATCACCATTTACCTAAGGGAGTCATGGTCATATAATATATTAACCCTACTACCGAGTATATATGATCTAAATTTTCAAAAGAAATAACAATTACCAATAATTTATTTTTAGTGGTTGTTTCATTTTTTTCATCTATTGTTCTTTAAGAATATTAAATTACATGATGTCTTTCATCTATACTCTAAGAAAAAAATACTCCAAAATCTTTGTTTGAAGCATCACATTGAAGTTTAATTTGGTGCTCCCAATTAGGTGGATTCATGATTGGAGGTGTGGTTAGTTACATTTTAAATCATTAAATGATTTCTTATAAACATAATAAAAAGTAAATTTATCATCCATAAATAGTAATCAAGGAAGTGGAAAATAAATATTACTAAAATATATAATGAATATTTTATATATACCCATACGTCCTAGGAAAGATCTACCATTTTAACACAAATAGGGTAAGGCAATGCCTTGATAACTTTAATTTTATATTTTTCAACCTAAAACTGATGTTTTCAAATTACATGTATTCACGCTATGCCTATTTCTATAATGAAATAGAAAATTTCATTATTTAATACCAAATTATTTTCAATGTATATTTTCTAAAAAAATATCCATATTTTCTAATCATTCATCAAAATAATTTTCTTAGATAGTGAATTAATCCTGAAAAAATTATAGTAACTCTTTAATATGGTCAGAGAAAACTTTTACCATGTATATTCGGAAGGTAATTGGTGTATTACATAATAAAAATGGCATCATATTATTAGAAAAGGTACTATTGAAACATTTCAAAGTTATTTTTTATTAATATTCAGGTGTAATGGGCATCTGGAAGAAACCGAAGAATCTATCTGCAAAATAATAATAAATTTTTATTGAAAATATTTCTAATATCTTGTTAATAAATGGAATATAAAAAAGTTATTTTATGGCCACATAGTCTATATAGATTCATTAATTATTTTGAAATCATACATGATTTAACTCATTCTTCAAATTTTCACAAAGGCTTGTCCAATTTTTTTAGGGACTATATGAATGGGACTAAACTACTATGAGTTAGACATAGGTTATATAACACCTACTTCAAAAGAATTTTCAATATGACTCTTAAATACCTCTATCATACTTGGATTGATTTTTCTTTCATATATTTTTATAGGTTTTTAATCTTCTTCCAACGAAATTATATGTATTCACATTTTGAGTCTTATCCTAAGGATATCTCCTAATCTCAAACATTTTTATTATAAATTATCCCTTAAAATATTAATTAGATTTTATTCTTGTTAAAGATATATGTTGTGATAAATGATAACAAGAAACATTTTTTAATTTGGAACATATATTTCTTATAGAGGCCCAAATCTTGACGTACATGGACATTACATTACTTTTGCGGAATACTTATTACATAACAAAAACACATACACAAGGACCGTAATAGTTTAGTGTCTTTGGAAACTCGGAACATAATCTTCTAATCATGGTGAAAGATCTTCAACATCTCCCATAAAGATCTTCCCCTTTTTTTTCTTACCTAAAACCTTTCTTTATATCCTGGGGAAAAGAAAACATAAAAGGGTGAGCTCAAATGCTCATTAAGGGTAAACAAAAGAACTATCAATCACATCATATTCATAAGAACATAACATTTTGGAAATCTTAACCTATAAAAGAGATCATAATATCATAACATGGGATAAATCATAGTAGTGAAATGTAATCCCAATAATCATAACTTAAAACATGAAACTTTGTGAATTACACACATAGTCATAAGGAATAATTTCTTATTAGTCAAGACTCATTGCCAAGACTATCTTAGTTGACAAAGTCCATTTCTGAACCGAGTTCATTCCTTGTTTCAGTCCTATTTTCACTGAACCGGTTTAACCTGCCGTTACAACCATGTCTATCTCATGAGATATAAAATCTTTACCCAATGCATTGGAGGGAGATATAGGTCCCACCCATCTCATAATGAAATCATTCATACTTGTGCCACAAAATAAACATACTTCATTCATAAAAACCCAATAAATAAAATAAACATCATCCCATCATCACATAATCCATATAAAAGAAATGGATATCATTTCATAATAAGAAAAGTGAAACCATGTAAATCATAGAGACATTATACTTGAAACATACACATATGAAATAATGTTATATTAGATGAAAAAATGGTTTTGATAAAACACTTGAAATGTATTCTTAAAAAAAATATCCTTTCTTCATAAAAATCAATTTCTTTTCACAAAACGTCATGCAATTTTAAAAGAAAGATATTTTGTCGAAAATAGTCATTAAATATTTTGGAGGAAGCATCATGAAAATATGGATTTATAAAAACTTAAAAATCCTTTATTTCCATATAAGTTTAAATAAACATTCTTCACGTACTTTTGTCAGAAAAGTCAAAAAGTACCTTGTAGGGTAAATAAAAGAAAGATTCCTTCCATACCATGGGGTAAAAGTCAAAATGGGTAAAAAAGACTTTAAACATACATGAAAACACTTTTATAAAACATAGACATTGATGATTGAAATAACACCAGTAAATACTTACGAATAAGCAATCTCGGATAAAAATGAGATTTGGAAAATTAGCCCTTACCTTAGGTCCGATATGCTTCGTACGTATCTGAACCTCCTCTTCTTTGAAGCGCCTCTTTGAGACCTCCTCTTATGGTACTAAAATTGGTCTTTGAAGAAGACCAGGATCTCTAGGATGTTTCTAGGAAAGTGGAGAAGAGAATTGGAAAGGGGTTGGCAGAGATTGAAGGCTCAAAGTGGTGGGTGGAATAGAGGGAGGAGGCGCCCTTTTATAAGGGAGGAGAGGGGCACCTTTGGAATTCTTAAAAATATTAATTTATAATAAATATGAACCCACTTAAAAACCTCCAAAAATGACTCATATTCGAAGATTAGATGATATAGGGTTGTAATATCATCAAACAATAAAATTTAGACATGTTTGGATCTTATTTTAAACCTTATTATTTTGATTTATCCTTATTTAATCTATTTAAGTTTATTTGTGGTAATAAAATTATAAATTTCAAATTATAACAAATAATTACTTATTTGTTGTGAATTTTCCATAATTGTTTACTTTATAACATTATAGACCATATAAATTTAAATTTGAAATTTTTAAATATTTTTGTGATTTTTATACAATTTTATAATATGTTATTTTTATAAAATAACAACAGTGTCAATTTTTGACACTATTCATTTATTTGTATTTAAATAAAATATATACAGAATATATGTTCAAACTAAATGCTTTAATAGATTCATAAAAGGTCATATGTATCTATAAAATTAGTGGATCACATTAAATAGTTCATATAATATTTAATTTTTCATTTTAAAACCATTTATTTGGTTTATCTCTTAATAAAATAATTACTACAACATTTTTGTATAATTATTTAATATACTTATTTGATGCATTAAAATTAAAAATAAAATCCTATGATGAAGATAAATCTATTACCTTTCACAGTAATACTTTTACTAGAATTTATCATCTTAAAATCACAATATTTAAATTGTTATATTTATTAAATTATGAAGGTGACAACTTTGGAATCATTTAAAATAATATAATATAAGTGTCATAATCACTTTTATAAGGCTCCCAATGGTTATATATTTGGTCATTGGATGATTAAGGTGTAGATATACACTACCAATAAGTTTTGGTCAGGTTTTTGGGCCTTTTAATGGGTATTATTATTTCAATAAAAACTATATTACTTATTTTCCACTTAATAAATAATTTCTGTATCATTAATGTATCACTATTAATGACAATTATTTACTCCCTAAAAATTCTAAATAAATTATCATGATATATATAATTTTATTAGCTTTCGTGAGACTATTAATGTTTGAAGTTTTATGATGTTTATCACTAAATTAAAATTATTATACTTATAAGATTTAAGAGAGTGATATGTTGTCACTTTCTTTAGTTTTAATAATAATTAAATTATTTTCATGGTCAAAAGCCCATAAAATGAATCTAATCCGAACCTTAGGTTATATGGGTCTACTTTTAGCCATCCAATAGAATTTTGGCATCTGTTAGGGTAATTTTATAATATTATATTTACCCTTAATTACCCAATTTAACTTTAACTATGGTAAATAAAATTTACCCTAGTTACTATTCATAATTCCAAAAAATAAAAAGTAGCTTATTAACATAATTTGGACCCATTTATTCTAAATATGGAATCAATTTTTATAAATTCAATACAAAAAAGTTGTAGAAATTAAATTAAAATTAATCCCGTTGTCGAAAGAAAACGAGTTTTTCATTAAAACATTGCAAAAGATTGAATTGATTTAACCTATGAATTTAATGTAAAATCAATGATAATGACATAAATTATATTAAATGGTAAAAATATATTCTATTTATACTTTAAAACCATTCAATTTTATAATTTAACAATATAAATTATTGCGATGAAAAAAGTTGTTTTTAATTAAAATATAGCGTGTTTTTACTATTCATCAAAATATGAAAGTTACCAGAATAATATTGAAAATTTATCCAAAGTAAATTTTTATTTCTTGATTCCAAAGAAGAATTTTATTTTTTCAAATTTAACTTATAAACATGTCAAAAAATAGATTTAAAGTGGGTGCGCTATCAAAAGGCAGCAAAACTACATTTTTTGAAAAATACTTATTTTACCCGAAAAATTTATTTTGTTCTTATACCATGTTCTAGAAAATGTGTAAGATGAATAATAATGTTATAAATTTAAAAATTTAGTTAATATTATTCATAACGGCTAGTTCATAATAATATTACAACAATATATCGTTGTTTAGTAAAACCCGGTATTGCGTACAACACACGCTATCGAGGAAGGTCGCGATTGCGTGTAATGCAAGCCAAGTCAGGGTTGCGTGTTGTGCAAGAATCCTTCATTGTTTCGTCTAACAGAATCCAAACATATTTTATTTATACATTGAATATATATATATATATATATACTCAATGTTGCGTAGAATAACTATTATCAATATTGTGTGTAACACGATCCAAGAATAGTGTTGCGTATACTGCAAGCTAATACAGTGTTGCTTATAGCGCAAGGTAATCTTGGTGTAACATACAACACAAGACATTAATGAAATTAAAAGAATATTTTTCAAAAAATCTTGGGGTGTTACATTACTTATTACTGGGAAACGGTTTTAACTTTATTATTGGGAGTGCTCCAAATTTTAAAGTTATATTTGGATTCCTTTCTCTAAAACCATGGTTTCAAAGATATAAATTGAAATATAAACTTCTTAAATATTGAAAAAATAATTAAATCCAACAAATTAATTAGGGTTTACTACTTATTCCAGTGGTTCTATATGGCTTTCAAGTTCCTCCCAATTATTTCTCATGATATTTTCAAATCATACCAAATTTCCTAATTGGAAACTATATTTTAACATAACATATCCCACACAATGAATAGATTTTTAAATTATGAATTCATGAAAAGTTAATGATATTTTTTTGGGTACTTTATTGAATAAAAAATGTCAAATTGGATACTGTTCTCACCAAAATCTATAGAGAGAGTTCCTTTATGTATATTTATAATGGTTTTTACTATCTTCAAGGACGGTCTAACCACGATGATGGGTAACTATTCTAGTTTCTTATCATATTCTATTTTTATCGCATAAAATTCAACTAGGAAGATAAGATTATATACTAAAACTATCATATCTTTTAGGAATCTTTCTTAGAATGTATTATATCCATTTTCAAGTTGAACAAACACTCTTGTGGATTTGGGTTATCCCATATAAGGATAAGTAAATAAAAAATATATAATTACATTTATAGAGGCTATAAAATCACATAAGGAATCATTAAAATACATATATCCAATTGTGTAGGGGATATAAAATATCCTTTGATCTTGAAATATGGTTGGTAGTTGTGGGGTGATCAAGGATGAAACATTCCTTCCTCATTTTACTATCATCTCCCCTAATAGTATCCTATTAATGGTGAAATTTTATTCGAGGAACTTATCACATTTAAGAATATATTTCATATCTTCAAGTAGGGGTGTGTTTATTTAGACTTTCTAAAAGTTTTCCTAAAACATATTTTAAATTTACTCTTCTTATATATTCCTAGATCAAATCATTCTTAAGGGGAATGGTAGTTTAAGGTCTATTTTTTCCTAGTTTTTTAAAGGATGTTTATGGTCTCTTTTCATTCCTTCTAAAATTTTATTCCTCTTCCTCTATTCATTCTCCTTAGTTCTATTTACAACTTTCTTTTTGGATGGACTCTCAGTCTTTTAAGAATCCTCTTAGTTATCCTTTTTAAAGGCTAGGATTGTTCTACTTGGGTTATATTAATAAATATAGTAAATATATTTTTTAATTATAGTTTATGTTAGGCTCACATTACCCTTGGGGTTTAGAATTGTTAGAGAAGGTAATTTTCTATGGTTTTTAGAGAGTATCTCCAGAATCCTTCTTAATCAGTTCCTTAACCTGTTAATATTATTTCTCAACAACTAGACTTTTGAATATTATTGGTTCTATGCAAGTTGTTACGGACTAGTTCAAGGATACTATAAGGTTTTATTTTATTTAAAGGGTAGTTTTTGGAAGGCTTGGTTTTAGTGATTTTTTATGGTTGTTAGGATAGTGGAGGCTATTGGCATTACTATAATGGGAGGGGGGTGTCTAGCCTGAATTTATGGATTTCCAAATCTATATTAGACTTGGTAATTAATTAATAGGAAAATACACAACTATCAGTTCCCGATAAATCAATACTTTGATTGGTGACATAGTTTGTAGATGATAATATAACACATACCTTAAGACTATGTGTGATACTCACTTGACTATTTAGAATCCATTTTTCATACCAAAATTGTTTGATACTAATGTTTAGACACTAGAAGTGGTGGTTTAGAGTACCTTACCTCATAAAATACTCTAGTACCGGTACTTATTGTATAAAATAACTAAAAATTCTTAGCAATATTATCCATCATTTCCCCTTACTTCTAGTAATGACCTAAACATTTATAAATGAACCCTTTTGAGTGAATAAATGCGTTATAATGTAATTTTGTTATAGAAAATACTTTAACTTTGGTTATTTTGTACCGTTACATGGTCTATCAGTTTAAAATAACATTAAGAATCATAACCATTGATTATATAGTCATTTCATAGTGACCATTTATATTAGTATATTATAGTTTATGATATTTTCCATTCGACTTGAAAAAATGAGAATATGGCCTAGAATAGTATGATTGTACTCTATTAAGCCTATTTATTGGAGATTTATAGGGAGATATCATCACTTGGATTTCCCCTTAACCAAGCCCTTGCTAAAACTAAAAAAATAAACAATGAGTGAAAAATTTTATGGGATAATTTCAAACTCATCAAGATCACAACCCAAACCATGTATGTGGAACTTCCAAATAAAATATCACCATAACACACCTCAACCTTAGGGAATTA
This sequence comes from Viscum album, assembly GCA_963277665.1. Taxonomy (NCBI): domain Eukaryota; kingdom Viridiplantae; phylum Streptophyta; class Magnoliopsida; order Santalales; family Viscaceae; genus Viscum; species Viscum album. Next base: position 23,109 of record CAUJRU010000869.1, read on the forward strand.
AATGGTTTAATAAAAGGCTATATATTTAGACCCTAATAGTTTGAATTTATATATGTTTATTTATTTTTTTATTAAATCTATTGTTAAATTTATTCTTTAATTATTACTTTAAAATGATTAAATAATTTTTTTGGATAAAATTTGTTTTCGATGTGATGAAACAATAATTTATTTTTTGGTAAAAATATAATTTCTATCAAGGCACAATTTTTAATGAATCCAAGTATTTTTTAAATAAATAATATTTTAACAAAATATTATTATTACATGAAATTTATTAAATGTAAATGATAATATAATTTTACCAAGTAAAGAAATATTTTTTATATGGGCCAGAAAAGGCCCTCGGGACATCAAATGGGGTGGTGATGTAGACATGATGGGAAGTTGGTGATGTGGGCAATGTAGGACCGAAATATTCATTAATGGAAAACCCTATTGATATAATTAAATGTATTTTTATGTAAAATTTTTATATGAAATGTCAACTTATTTGGTTTTATGTTAATAATTTTGACCATTGATAATATAGTCATTGAACAGTGATCTCATGATTGGTATAAATATAGGGCTTTAACGAATCCAATTTACTCAGAAAAAAGGAAGCGATGGACTCATCCAGTAGACATTCCCCATACAAAGCCCATTTTTTAGAACTCATAAAAGAGGTGGAGTCATTGGACTTCACTCTTGACCAAGCCCAAGTTGATCTTCAACAGGTTAAGCTCGAGCGGGACCGCCTACGAGAGAAGTGGAAGTTGATAGAGATTACCACCCGAGCAATCTTATCTGAGCCACCCCAAGAGTCGGTCACCATCTGACACCTTACTCTTCGGACTTATGTGGGTGTTATAAGGGGTTATGTAACAAGACCATAGCACTATAGTTATGTACATTCGTTTTTTATATAATAGTGAATATATTTTCATGTTATTTTTGTTACATTGTAAATAGTTTCGAAAGGTCAAATAGTGTTTTTAGTTAATATTAAACTAAGAAATATATTTTTATGAATTAATAAATTTTATTATTAAAAATTATTTTAATATATTATTATTATTATTAAATTAATTTTTATTTAATATAAATGATCGTATAATTTTATTGTAATTTTTATTACGGTTTCAAAGCCATTTTTGTCAAAACCCATGAATTTTTGAAAAATGTCGGTTTCTATTTTAAAAGAGAAAATTAACATACTGAGAAAATTATTTAGATAAAATAAATATTATTTCTGGAATCAATAAGTCCAAATTATCCAACGGTGAATTTTTCATAGTTTTCTGAGACAGTCAATTTTTTGGGTAAAAATTAAATACCGTTCAAATATATAATGTGTTTTATGACATCATAATGACCCAATAGTGATGTAATAAAATACTATAAGCCTTTTGTTCGGACAATATATGTTTTGACATTGAAATAATGTGATTTTGGGTTTGTTTGAAATATTTTACAAAGCATTAGTGGACCCTTTAATGCTTATTGAACATCTTGTCTTTCTAAATTGTTTTCCTTGGGAGTGTGACTCACCTCCACATAATCAACCCAATTATTTTAAGAATCTCAGACTTTGTCCCTGTAAAATATTATTTGGCACTCCCCATTAGAAAAAACCATCGGAAAAACCCATGGGATGGTTTGTGGTTTGAATTAATCTACCGTGAGGTGTCCCAACCCTAAATAATAAAGAATTCCCTCACCTTTCCTATATAAACTGTTACACCCCAAGCTTCCATGGTACACTTCTTTTTGAATAATAGAGCAACGTGTGTTGTACGAAACCTCGAGTTCTAACACACCACGACCAATCAAAGTAGCCGTTATGAATAATAATACCCACCTTTTGAAATTATATAAATTTTATATTTCATAATGGATTTCATTTTTGGATTCGGAATATCGAAATTAGCCTATGTTGATTTTTTTGTATTTTTCTGAGAACTTCCAATTTTTGATGAATAGTGAAAAATAATTAAAAACAACATTTTTAATCAAAATAATTTATAGTGATAAATTATACTATTGCATGGTTTTGAAGAATAATTATAATATAATTTTACCATTTTATCCAATGGTGGTCATTATAATTAATTTCACATTGAAATTGGACATAAACAATTGTCAATATTTTGATTGATATTGTTTCTTAAAAACATGCTATTTGTTTTGACAATGGGAATTAATTATAAAATTAATTAATTCAACTTATATATTTGGAATTTTGTAAAATAGACATCATTTTTGAATTCGTAATATCAATTATATATTAGGGTGAATTTTAGGTATTGTTCTGAGAAACTTCAATTTTTCATGAATAGTGAAACCACTAAGTGGTAGTTAAAAACCTAATTTTTAGTTTAAATTAAACATTACCACTTCTGTGAATTTAATTTCAAAAAATTGACATAAATGGTTTTCATTAGTAAGTAAAATGTGGTTCAATGAGATGAAAATAATTTTTGGTGAATTGAAACTTTTATGTTTTATTAATCACGATTAAAGGTAATTAGTGTAATTTAAGTTAAATAAAATGTTATAATAATATGAAATTACCATTACACTTGTACTACCCTTATTGGATGAGTAATTTCCGACCAATAAAATCCATGTGACAACTTGGGGACCCCATGGAGCCACTTGGGTAGGAAATTGACATTAAAAACATTTTATTTAAAGTAAAAATAAAATTGTCACAAACATGTGTCGTTTTACTAAAACAATTATTACATGGGGTTATATAAGATAAAATTTAGAATATAAATATTAATTGTAAATATAAAAATATTTCCTACATCATGGTATTTTTTTTATAATTTTTAGGCATTAAATAAATAAATTTATTTATGACACCATGATGATGCAGCGATTACCTCACCAATGAACAATTTAAATAAAATGAAAAGATAATGTAATATCCATGACTTAAACTTTTATAAAGACTGTTTTATGGGTTTATATATAACCCTTATCACATTATTCTAGAAATATATCGTTGTGTGACCTTTAAAATCCGAAAATCATTTCATAATAATGTAACATTTCATTAATTTCCAAGAGTGCCCCTCCTCTCCTCTTATAAAAGGCCCCAACCTCTACCACCTTATTCATACCTTCATTGCCATTTAGATCAGCCAAAATCTGCCCAAATAATCTCTAAAATTCCTTTTCTAACTTCTAGAAGCCTTACTTGGGGCACAAGTCTTCCCAAGGAAGCCTTTGGATCAAATCAAAAAGAGTTACCCGATTTTAAGGTAATGTCTTCTCTTATGTTATTTTGTTTTATTTTGCTTCTCCAACCCCTTAAAATATTTTTATTCCTTTATTTTGTAACAAAACCAGTATCTTAAATGTACTAGGATGTTTTTATGAGAAGGATTTTATTTTCACTTACACACACCTTCGTCTAATGGTTAAAGAACATACTGTTTCTGTGGGTGGGGAATTACTGTCTCACGAAACGATGATTGTTCAATATTCTATTAACTCCTCTCATGGTGGCCATTACGATGTCACTATATTTATATATGATATATATTATGTTTATGTCTTCCTTATACTTCTGTATTTTTCATTTATAGCATACCTTTATGATTTCCAATATGGGTAAACGTGATAATTTCATTTTAGGAAGTGTGGACTACCGCCCCCTCAAAGTGATTTTAATCATTAATGCCATATGTGGGACGTATAAAGGATGGATTAAATGGTATTATATATGATATTATACTGGAATTATTATATACCTTTATATCATTATTATTTTATTCCATTAAATAGGAAATACAAATGAAAGTAGCGTTCATGCGTATGTACGGATTACCGTATCCATGAACAGTGAATTTCATTTCTTACCTCTAAATTTTATGTAATATTATAAATGCATATATATACAGGATATATATGATATATATTATATCTACATCATGAAAATAATTCTAGATATAATGGATATTTTACCACATGAATAACTTGTAATTATAAGAATTTTATTTTTGACTCAACTACCAAAGATATACAAAACGACCGTTATTAACTTAAATAATTACATAATGTTCATAACATGGTAATAAGTGATATAAAAGGAATAATGAACTTGAAAAAGGTTCTTAAGAAAGTAGAAATTAACTCCAGTTTTTTATTCAGGAGGTTAAAGAACAATCGAGTCAAGTCGGACATGAGGTAAGGGACTTCGTCTCAATCTCCTTTCATTGAGGCATGTTTTGTTTTATGCACAACATTACTTTATATGGTGTATAAAACCCTTTGACTTTTACTTTTATTCAAAAGGAATATTTTTATACGAAACATTTTTACTAAATGACAAAAGGAATGTTTTGTCTTATGTAGGCGGCGACAACGACTTCTCCGCCAACATGACCATTATTTGAGTTTTGGCTTCCTCTACTAGCCATAACAGTTTTTAAATGAAAAATAAATACCATGTTTCAATTTTCTTTTATTTTGGTATTGAAAATGGTTTTGAAAATGTTTTTATTATATAAATGTGTTGAATTGATATCTTTTGATTGAAATGTGGGAATGTTATGTTTACTTTATGCATGTTTTATGTGATACGATTATGTTATGATTTATGATATGTTTAAACCTTTTCATATAAAGAATGCATTGGACTTAATTAGTGATGGGTGGAGCCCTCTATAGCTCCTTGATGCATCGGTAGGTCTCATGAGAGAAACTAGTGTCTTGGAACGAGGCCTTGACAAAATCTTATTTTTAGTCTTGGCATGAGGCCTTGGCTCTGTGGTTATGATAGTCTGGCATTATGCATTCCATCATTATGAAAGTGGTTATTAATATTACATGTGAATATTCGAATAGTAGAATATCCATGTGATTAAGTAATTGGCATTATTTCATTTTATTTTTTCCATATTATGCTAATGTTCAAGTTTAAAAGGATTTTGTTTTAGTTATTAATTGCCTTAAATGTTTATGTTTATTTATGAAAGTTTTTGCTATATTGTTATCCATACTGAGAATCTAAGCTCACCCCTTTCTATGTTTTTTTCCCAGGATGTGAAGAAATATTTTACGACTTACCTGCAGGGATAGTCTGAATGGGATATGAGTGTGGACTATAGAGGCTATGTTATTTTAGTTTTTCACTTTATGATGTAATGTAACATTTATGAATGTATCTAGTATTTCCAATGCTACTAAACTAATCGGTCTTTCAAGACTTGATCTTTTGTGATCATGCCAATGTTACGTAATAATGAACTGACTCTGGGTAACTGGGGTTGGTCTGTTGCAGTTGGTATCAAAGGTAGTTTCGTACTAACCTTGGAAGGTAGATTTAGATAAACTCTGATTAGAGCACATAACCCTAAGATAGACTTTGAGGATTAGTATTGAAAAACATCCTAGAATTCTGGAAAAGTATAGATTTTGTGTATTTTCCATGCAATACATCCCTGTCTGGATACAAGCAGGTAGAGGCGGCTCTGAAACAGATGTAACTTGGGGTAAAACCCAAAAACACCGCTTTGAGATAGGCTCGAACGGTAACTGGTGCATGACAATCGGCATTGTTGCACTCTTGGTTACGACTCTCGGGGGATATGCTTAGGATAATTCTCAATTTCTTTATAAACCATTATGAAGGGTTTATGAGTTTATACTTCCTCAGGGAAAACATTTTTATGATTATGGATTATATCCATAAACTGTTCAATTTATGTTAAGTGTTTTACAAGTATGGAATTATGTATTTTGATTCATAAACTGATCTAGTTTATGCCATTGTTTAGAAATGGTGCCTAGTGGAAGGAATGGAAACCATATCAGTGCACACATTCCATATAGGGATTGCCCTCTTGATCAAGATAATTATAGTGGATCTGGTGATACAACTGGTGCTGATCAGCTAATCATCATACTGGGACAACTCGCTTAGGTTATGAATAATAACCTTACTCATATGAAGCACCCTGATCCTTAATGTGGAGGATCAATGATATACTGCTTCATGAGGAAACAAACACAAACATTCAATGGGAGTACAAATCCCTTAGTAGGTGAGCAATGGATAAATTCTTTAGAGAAAATATTCCATGCCTTGGGGAGTAGTGAAAGGGAAAAGGTTATCATGGCAGTTTACCACCTCACTGGAGATGATGATCAATGGTGGTCATTGATTCAAAATACAATGGAATATGAAGAAGTATCATGTATAAAATGGAGAGAGTTCAAAGAGATTTTCTTAGAATAATACTTTCCTTTTGACCATCAAGCAGATATGGAAATGCAATTTCTGAGTCTGAGACAAAAGGAGGATGATAATGTCGCAAAGTATGAGGCCATCTTTACAAGGTTAGCGAGGTATGTTGCAGATTATAAACATAACTCAAGAAGTAAGATTGATCATTTCTTTGATGTGTTGAAACCATTTATCCTTCGATCTTTAGTATCACAATCTTTCTCATCATACGAATATATTGTCTCGTGTGCTATCAAAACAGAAAAAGAATTCTCTATGTCTTATGAAAACAAAGTAAAGCAAGAGAAGAAGAGAACAGTGGAACTAGAGAAAGATAAAGGGAAAAATGGAAAGATGGATTTTCCATTATGCGATAATTGTGGGAAGAATCACCCCGATACTTGCCTAAAAGGAATGGTAGTTTGTTATTAATGTGGAGAAAAAGGTCACGAGGCTCGTGATTTTAAAAGAAAGATTGAGGTTTTCCATGTTAAATGCTATAATTGTAGAGAAATGGGGAATTATTCAAATGAATGTCCTAAGAATCAGGGAAACTTACCTAAGAAAAGGCCAAGGGATCAAGGACAATCTTATTCTGTTACTACAGTTGAAGTGGAATAATTAATGTATTGGTGCTTTTGGACTCAAGGATTACATTCTGGTTATAAGAATAATGTGATATATATAAGGATTGTACTACAGTACTTGTTGTTTTCATTAAGGTTTTAATATGATGAACATAATCACATTTTTAGTATGTGACAATAAGAGAAACTTTCCTTTGTTTGGAGAATCTAATGTTACAATTGAATTTGGAATTTTGAAACTTTTTAGAGAGAGAGTTTGGACATAAGTATTTTGGATAAATATAAAAGTTGTAATGGATTATATTTTACATTGGATACTATTGTTAAGGTTATTTTTGGATATTTATAAAAAGGACAACACACAGACCGTGTGACAACCCATCGCGTCGGACAATGATGTGGGAATCAAACCCACAACCATAGTGAGATTCGGATTTATCACCTACCACTGGACTACGTGATGTCCCTGGAGTGTATAATGTAGTTTTTTTAGTTATGATAGATGATTTATAAATTTATTTTTGGAACCCTATATGGTTAGGATAAATTGAATATTTTTGAGTTCAATTACCTTTTGAAGTGAAAGATGAGTTTGTGGTAAATATTTATTTAAGAATGAAATTCTACATGACAAGTAAGTATATTTTATTACATTCTTAGTAAATCTCCTAAATAAATTCCTCAACTTTATGAAAGTTAACTTAAAGAAAAAACGTTGTTGGTTAACTTTTCCTACTGGGGATTCAATGACCGTTTAACAAATCACAAGTTCATGATTTTCCTGTAGTTAACATTATCCTAATTATATTTTCGACAACTCTCCATCAGACCTTGATGGTTTGTTTCTCCTCCATATCCATGTTTTCATAGAATCCTAGTATGGGCTATCTCGGGTAACCTTTGTACTTCTCTTTCTTTCTTTTAAAGTTATATTTTTATTAAACTTATTTCCGATGTGGGTTTTCCAAAAAGGTATTTTCTATTTTCAACCTTTTATTTTCAAAGAAGATTTTCAAATTGTGAGGATGCAATTTATTGAAGGAGGGGAGAATGTAACACCCCAAGCTTCCATGGTACACTTCTCTTTGAATAATAGAGCAGCGTGTGTTGTACGCAACCTCGAGTTCTAACGCACTACGACCAATCAAAGTAACCGTTATGAATAGTAATACCCACCTTTTGAAATTATATAAATTCTATATTTCAGAATGGATTTCATTTTTGGATTCCGAATATCGAAATTATCCTATGTTTAATTTTTGGTATTTTTCCGAGAACTTCCAATTTTTGATGAATAGTAAAAAATACTTAAAAACAACATTTTTAATCAAAATAATTTATAGTGATAAATTATACTATTGAGTGGTTTTAAAGTATAATTAGAATATAATTTTACCATTTTATCCAATTGTGGTCATTATAATTAATTTCACTTTTAAATTGGACATAAAAAATTGTCAATATTTTGATTGATATTGTTTCTTAAAAACACGCTATTTGTTTTGACAACGGGAATTAATTATAAAATTCATTAATGCAATATATATGTTTTAAATTTTGTAAAATAGACATCATTTTTGAATTTGAATATCAATTATAGCTTAGGGTGAATTTTTGGTATTGTTCTGAGAAACTTCGATTTTTGATGAATAGTTAAACCCCTAATTGTTAGTTAAAAAACTAATTTTTCATTTAAATGAAATTTTACCACTTCTGTGAATTGAATTTCAAAAATCCAACATACATGGTTGTCATTAGTAAGTAAAATTTTGTTCAATGAGATAAAAATAATTCTTGATGAATAGTAACTTTTAAGTTTTATTAATCGCGATTAAAGGTAATTAGTGTAATTAATGGTAAATATAATGTTATAATAAAATGAAATTACCTTTAAACATTTCCTACCTTTATTGGATGAGTCATTTCCGACCAATACTATACAAGGGTCAACTTGAGGACCCCATGGGGCCACTTGGGTAATAAAATTACATTAATAATATTTTATTTAATGTAAAAATAAAATTGTCACAAACATGTGTTGTTTTACTAAAACAATTATTACATGGGGTTATATAAGTTAACATTTCGACTATAAATATTCATTAGAAATCTAAAAATATTTCCTACATCGTGGTAATTTTTTTATAATATTTAGGCATTAAATAAATAAATTTATTTATGACACCTTGATGATGCAGCGATTACCTCATTAATGAACAATTTAAATAAAATGAAAAGATAAGGTAAAATCTAAGACTTACACTTGTATAATTCCTATTGGATGGGTTTATTTAGAACCCTTCTCACCTTATCCTTGAAATATATCATTGTGGGACCTTTAAAATCTTAAAATCATTTCATAATAATGTAACATTTCATGACTTTCCAAGAGTGGCCCTCCTATCCTCTTTTAAAAGGCACCCACCTCTACCACCTTATTCACACCTCCAATGCCATTTGGATCGGCCAACCTCTGACCAAATACTCTCTAAAATTCCCTCTCTTACTATTATAAGCCTCACTTTGGGCATAAGTCTTTCCAAGGAAGCCTTTGGCTCAAATCAAAAAGAGTTACCCGATTTTAAGGTAATGTATTCTCTTATGTTATTTTGTTTTATTTTGCTTCTCCAACCCCTTAAACTCTTTTTATTCCTTTATTTTGTAAAAAAACCAGAGTCTTAAATATACTAGGATGGTTTTATGAGAATTATTTTATTTACACTTACATACACCTTCGTCTAATGGTTAAAGAGCATACTGTTTCTGTGGGTGGAGAATTACTACCCCACAAAACGATAATTGTTCAATATTCTTTTAACACCTCTCATGGTGGCCATTAAGATGTCACTATATTTATATATGATATATATTATGTTTATGTTTTCTTTATGATTATGTATTTTTCATTTCTGACATAACTTTATGATTTCCATTATAGGTAAACGCGATAATTTCACTTTAGGAAGTATGGACTACCACCCCCTCAAAGTGATTTGAATCGTTAATGCCATATGTAGGACGTATAAAGAATGGATTAAATGTTATTATATATGATATTATACTGGAATTATAAATACCTTTATATCATTATGATTTTATTTCATTAAATATGAAATTGAAATGAAAGTAGCGTTCATGCGTACGTATGGCATACCGTCTCCATGAATGGTGCATTTCATTTCATACCTCTAAATATTATTTAATATTATAAATGAATATATATAATGGATATATATTATATATAAATCATGAATATAATTATTGATGTAATGGATATTTTACCACATGAACAAATTGTAATAATAAGAAGTTTATTTTTGACTCAAGTACCAATGATCGACAAAACGACCATTATTAACTTAAATAATTACATAATGTTCATAACATGGTAATAAGTGATATAAAAGGAATAATGAACTTAAAAAAGGTTCTTAATCAAGTAGAAAATAACTCTTGTTTATTATTCAGGGGTTTAAAGAACGATCGAGTCAAGTCGGACATGAGTAAGGGACTTCATCTCAATCTCCTTTCATTGAGGCATATTTTGTTTTATACACAACTTTCCTTTATAAGGTGTATAAACCCCTTTGAATTTTACTTTTATTCAAAAGGAATATTTTTTTATGAAGCATTTTTACTAAATGAAAAAAGGAACGTTTTGTCTTACGTATGCGGCATCAACGACTTCTCTGCCGCTGTGACCATTATTTTAGTTTCAGCTTCCTCTACTAGCCACAACTTTTTTTAAATGAAAAATAAATACTATGTTTTACTTTTCTTTTATTTTGGTATTGAAAATGGTTTTGATAATGTTTTTATTATATCAATGTGTTGATTTGATATCTTGTTATTTAAATGTGCAAATGTTATGTTTCCTTTTTGCATGTTTTATGTGATAGGATTATGTTATGGTTTATGATATGTTTAAACCTTTTCATATAAGGAATGAATTGGACTTAATAAGTGACGGGTGGAGCCCGCTATAGCTCCTCGATGCATGCGTGGTCTCATGAGACACACTAGTGTCTTGGCATGAGGCTTTGACAAAATCTTATTTGTAGTCTTGGAACGAGGCCTTGGCTACGTGGTTATGATAGTCTGGCATTATGCATTCCATCATTATGAAAGTGGTTATTGATATTGCATGTGAATATTCAACTAGTAGAATATCCATGTGAATAAGTAAATGGAATTATTTCATTTTATTTTTATATATTATGCTGATGTTCAAGTTTAAAAGTCTTTTGTTTTAGTTATACATTTCCATAAATGTTTATGTTTATTAATGAATGGTTCCACTGTATTTTTATCCTTACTGAGAATCTAAGCTCACCCCTTTCTATCTTTTATTTTTCCTAGGATGTGAAAAAATATTTTATAACTAACCTGCAAGGATAGTCTGAAGGGGATATGAGTGTGGACTATGGAGGCTATGTTATTGTATTTTTTCACATTATGATGTAATGTAACATTTATGAATGTATCTAGTGTTTCCAATGCTACTAAACTAATCGGTCTTTCGAGACTTGATCTTTTGTGATAATGCCAATGTTACATAATAATGCACCGACTCTGGGTAACTCGGTCCATGGCGTTACATAAACCCACCCAGGATCCCACTTTATCCTCAATCAAAGCCTTTTTATTTCATTCAACCTCTTCCCTAATCTCCCTAGAATACTCCTAAGGTGCCACATGATTCGAAGAAGCCTCTCTGAAGCCTCTCTTAAGCCTTTGGAAGCACACTTCCGTGTTAGTGTTTTTCCATCCATTCTCATTTTTTCCAAATATTATTAATGTTGTTATGCCCTTTTAATTTCAATTATAAATGTTGGGGTATGGTTTCATTCCTCCCCCATATTTCCATCTTTATGTTTGAATGATGGGATACCCCTTTCTCGCTCATCAAATTCCTCCCATGTACACTCGTTACTATGCCGAAACTCCATGATGGATTTCTCTATCTTCTTTTACATACAAGTAATACTTTTGTATTATGCATAAAAATTACATTACAATTGTTGGGACATGTATCTATATGACCCCCTTACTATCCATTTCATGTACATGTAATGAGTCACCCCTTTCTCTCTCATCAACGTTTTTTTATGAATTCTTACGTTACGTCGTTATGCTGCTGAAAATTGTACCGATTTTCCAAGCCAATGTCATTTTGTAGTGAAAACCATACCTATTTCTCTATAAGGGTATTAAACTTTAAGCACATTTACTTATTGTTTAAATAGTTTCATGTATGTATTCCCCATTCCATTATCATGGAATAAATTATGATGTTTTATGAATCCATGTTATATGATCCATGTGGCACACTTATGCATGAAATGAAATATTTAAGAAGGGTGTGCCCTTATAGCGCTCCAATACATTGGGTAAAGTATAGTATCATGATACATCATGTGAAATGGGTGTTGACTCATTATAATTCTTGTGCAAAGAGGTTTTACTCGTGCTTCACGTGCAATGAGGATTTACTCATGTTCTATGTGCAATGAGCCTTAGCTCATACTAATTTCATGTTAAGTGTTGTTTCCACATTTCCATGTTATGATTATCATGCTTTATCATACCTTCATGTTTATACTTCTCTTGTGATCTATTGATATTCCAATTTTCTAACATGTATTGTATTCCTCATGTTATTCCATGATTTTCCCTTATTGGGCTTTATATCTCACCCTTTTCTTATGCATGTCCTCAGGTTATCCCATAAAATGCTAAGTATGAGGGAATGTAGTGGTCATGTAAAGGAAGTTTTCAATAAAGATTATGTATTTCATGTTTTAAGTTGTTATGTAGTGTTCCTAAGCCCCAAAGACAGTATACCTCTCGATCATCCATGTTGTATCAAGTGAAGGTTTTATGTAATAAATCGGGTTTATGTTTGTAATAAAAGAAGGGTTGTAATAGTTGGTATCAGAGGATATGTTTAGTTATTTTTGGGATTAGGATTATAAAACCATAGTAAAGCCTTAGAGGCAAGACTAAGTATAATAAAAACATCCCTAAGTTTTGGTGGGTATTGAGTAAGTGGTTTATCAAGAAAATACATCCCTGTTTGGATACGATTAGGTAGAGGCGGCTCTGCCACAGATGTATCCTAGGGGTAAAACCCAAAAACACCACTTTGAGCGAGACTCAAACAGGAAATTGTGAATAACAATAGGCCTTAATGAACTCTTGGTTACGACACCCCGAGGGGATATTCTTTGGTATATTCACAAGCTTAGTATTAACCATTATTAAGGGACAAAAAAATGCCCTAGGAATATATGTTAGAAAGTAGATCATGGATAACATAGACTAAAGCTAGTAGATTCATATGTTAAGGAAATAAGATTTATTTATAAGTCATCAATTTTTTCCTTTTATTAACTTTTATGTGTTACCCCTAACTTTCCTTTTATTACAGCCAATGGCTGGTAATAGGAGGACTCGGGCTAACAACCGATGTGAAGATCAATGTGATGATTATACTAATGAGATGCTCAATCCAATGAGATCGGGAATCGCGAACATTTTCATGCTTCTATCTCAGATAAATAAAGCTCTGAATAGAATCATGGGTTAAGAGGAACATTCAACCCCTCATAAGAAAGAACAAGTCACTATCCAGAGCTTCATGAGACAAAGGCGTCCTACTTTTAATGGATCGTCTGATCCCTCAATCGCTGAAAAATGGATCAAATCCATTGAAAAGATATTATCCATTCTTCAATGTTCTGAACAAGAGAAGGTTCTTTTGAATGCTTATATTATGGAGGGTGAAGCTGATCAATGGTGGAAGTTGATCAAAAATATGAAGCCGGAGGAGGATATCGGGGCGTTGGAGTTGAAGGATTTTCAGAAGATGTTTTTTGATAAATATTTTCCGCACACCCTGTGGCTTAAGATGGAAAGAGACTTACTTTACCTCAAGAAAAAATACTATGAATCTGTTGGAGCATTCGAGGAAAACTTCACACAGCATTCATGATACACTTCTGGCTTTGTCGTTACCCCCGAATACAAGCTTGACCACTTCTTTGGTGGGAAAGAACCTAGCCTGTGGAAATCACTGGAAATCCGTGACTTCAACAGCTATGAGAAAATTGTCTGATGTACCCTCACGGTCGAAATGGAGATCATAGAATCTCAGGGGTATCATGGGGGTAAGAAGCATAAGGTGGACTTCAATACCGTTGGTCCGATGGATAAATCCAATGGTGCTAAGAATATCCAGCGCCCCACTTGCCAAAGTTGCAGAAAGAAGCACCCAAGAAATTGCATACTTGTACAAGAAAATTCTTTAGGTGTGGAAGAGAAGGGCACCTGGCTATAAACTTTCAAAAATAAAGACCTGCGGCTGCAATAGTGGAGTGGAACGCTCCATTTGAACCTCAATGTGTGGTTCATTTCTACAACTACAAAGAACCAGCAAATCTTTAAAATTAGTGCCCTAATCCAAGGGTTTTCAGAGGAAACCAACAACCTCCAAGGCAGAAAGGGTGAGATTTTTCCATCACTATTGCTGAAGTGAACCCCAAAAATGAAGTGGTGACATGTACACTAGTTATTCATTCAATAATGGAGAAATTAATTTTTTATTCTGAATCTACACATTCTTTAATATCTCAAAAGTTTAGTAGAACCATACCATCACCACCACAAATCATGGAAGTGAAGATGTCGGTGAGTAAGGAAAATGGGGTGATTATTGCATCCCAAGAATATAACTCCTCCCCTTTCATAATCATTGGATTGAACTTCCTGGAAAACCTCATCATACTCCTCTGGTAAAATTTGATGCAATTATTGGCATGGATTGGCTTTCCTTATATAGAGCCAACATAAATTTCCGTGAGAAAGAAATCACTCTCCATGTGGAGAATCGACCCCCGATTCTTTACAAGTGTAAGGAGGAAGATGAATATTCTTTACCTCCATCATCTCAAGTGTGGATATTACCGCCTATGAGCATACGTATCTGTCTAAGATGATTGAGTCCAAGGAAGCAACCATCCTTGAAGACATGCTTATTGTGAGGTAATTCGTTGAAGTGTTTCCCAATGAATTTCTTGGTCTTCCTCCTAGAAGAGATGTTTAATTCTCAATTGAACTTATATCAAGGGTGTTTCCAATATCCAAAACTCCATATAGAATGGATGTTGTGCAGCTTGAAGAGATGAAGAAAAAACTATAGGGGAATTTGGATAAAGGGTTTATACGCCCAAGTGATTCACCATGGGGTGAACCAGTCCTCTTTATCAGGAAATAGGATGGGGTAATTTTCCTTCGCATCGATTGTTGTGAGCTCAACAAAATAACAATAAAGAACAAGTATCGTCTCCCATAAATTGATGACTTGTTTGATCAGCTGCGTGGAGCACAATACTTTCCCAAGGTGGATTTGCAGTCGGGATATTATCAAGTAAGGGTGAAGAAGGAAGATATCCCTAAGAATAATTTTCTTACAAGATACAGGCACTAAGAATTCATAGTAATGCCTATCAGACTCACTAATTCTCCAGATATCATCATGGGCTTGATTAATAGAGTCTTTAGAGATTACCTCGAAAAATTTCTTGTAGTATTTATAGATTATATTCTGATATAATCCAAATCCCAGGAGGATCATTAGGAGAATCTAAGAACTATACTAGAGACCTTACAGAAGGAGAAGCTCTATGAAAAGTACAAAAAGTGTGAGTTATGGTTGAGGGAGGTATCATTCATGGGCCATATCATCACAAGTAGTGGGATATATGTGGATCCCTCCAAAACAGATGCAATTGAGGGATGGACAAGGCCAACATCGGTAATAGATATCCGTAGATTCTTAGGGTTACCTGGATATTATCTAAGATTTGTGAGAAAGTTCTCACAATTGTCCAACCCTCTTACCAACCTAACTCAGTACAGAGTAAAGTTTTCTTGGAGTGATAAATGAGAATAAATATTCAACAAGTTGAAAATGAGGCTTATCACTATGCCCGTTCTCACTTTACCCCCAAGTGGAGAAATTTTCATGGTATTCAGTGATGATTCGAAGAAGGGCCTGGGATGTGTGTTGATGCAAAATGACAAAGTCATTGCCTATGATTCAAGGAAATTGAATGTTCACGAACAGAAATATCCAACACATAACCTCGAGTTAGTTGTAGTGATCTTCACTTTGCAAATTTGGCGGTATTATCTCTTTGGGGATAAGTGTGAAATATATACAGACCACAAAAGCCTGAAGTACATATTCACACAGAAAGAGTTGAATATGCACCAACAAAGACAGTTAGAGCTGATCAAAGTCTATGATTGCTCAATCCATTACCACCCTGGGAAAGCGAACAAGGTGGCAGATGCACTATGTAGAAAGGACCCAGCAATTCTATCATTTATGAGAATTTAAAAGGATGCAATTTTCTTAGATTTGATAAGGATGGACATGGGAATTATAAAGAGGGGAAAATAATCAATCCTCTCACAAATTATTGCTCAACCATCAATTTTGGAAAGGCTAAAGGATTCTCAAATGGATGATGTGGGAATTCAGGAAAAAGTGGAAGCTATTGGAAAAGGGAAATACTTAGAGTTCAATGTTAACGAAGAAGGAATTGTGAGATTTGGGAAAAGACTATGTGTTCCATTAAGTCCGGAGCAGATGAAGGAACTTTTGGATGATGCACATAGTTGAAATTTCTCTATTCACCCAGGAAACACAAAGATGTATCGAGATCTCTGAGAGCATTATTGGTGGGATAATACGAAGAAGGAGATCACTGAATATACATCAAAGTGCCTGGTGTGTCAGCAAGTGAAGGCAGAGAGGCAGAATTCTAAGGGGATGATGCAACCATTGCCCATACCAGAATGGAAATGGGAGAACATCACCATGGACTTTGTCACTAGACTTATGAAGACATCCAAAGGAAACAATGCAATCTTGTTTTTTGTGGATCATCTTATAAAGTCTGCACACTTCATTGATATTCAGGAGGATTTCTCATTAGATCATCTAGCACAGATATATATCATGGAAGTGGTAAGGCTGCATGGGGTACCACTATCTATTGTGTCTGATCGAGATCCACGATTCACCTCTAAATGTTGGAAGAGTCTTTAACATGCTCTGAATACTGAATTGAACTTCAGTATGGTCTATCATCCTCAAACTGATGGCCAATCCGAGTGGACTATCAAAAAACTTGAGGATATGTTGAGAGCATGCTCAATGGACTTTAAAAGAGGATGGGATCAACATCTTCCTCTAGTTTAGTTCTCTTATAATAACAGTTTCCACTCGAGCATCCAAATGTCACCATATGAAGCCCTTTATGGGAAAAGGTGAAGAACACCAACATGTTGGGATGAGGTCAGTAAGCGTAAGCTGCTTAGACCAGAAATGGTCGAAGAAATGGTGGAAAAGGTGAAAACCATTCAGCAGCATATCAAGGCATCCCAGAGTAAACATAAGAGATATTTAGATAACCGTTGATGATACCTTGATTTTAAATTTGGAGACATGGTATTTCTACACATTTGTCCGTGGAAGAAGGTCATGAGCTTTGGAAAGAAATGGAATTTAAGTCCAAGGTACATCGACCCCTTCGAGATTCCTGATCGTGTTGGGGATCTGGTCTATCGACTTGCACTTCCACCTACCATAGCCAAAGTACATGATGTATTTCATGTATCCCTCTTAAATAAGTACATACCTAACCCATATAAGGTACTCTCTTCAGATATGGTACAGTTAGAGAATGATCTATCTTATGAAGAGCAACGAATGAAGATCTTAGATCGTAGAGAAAAAGTTCCTCAAAATAAGACAATGCCCTCGTCAAGGTGTTATGGGGAAACCAAAAGTTTGAAGAAGAAATTTTGGAATCAGAGGAAGTGATGAAGTAGAGTTAACCACATTTTTTTTAGTGTGGGAAAAGGAAATTTCAAGGGTGAAATTTCTTAAGGGGGGAAGATTGTAACGTCCCAAATATTCATTAATGTAAAACCCTCATGATCTAATTAAATGTCTCTTTATGTAAAATTTTTATATGAAATGTCAACTTCTTTGGTTTTATTTTAAGAATTGTGACTGTTGCTAATATATTCATTGAACAGTGATCACATGATTAGTATAAATACTAGGCTTTAACGAATCCAATTTACTCAGACAAAGGAAGAGATGACCTCATACAATAAACATGCCCCATACGAAGCCCATTTGTCAGAACTCAGAAAAGAGGTGGCTTCATTGGTCTTCTCTCTTGACCAAGACCAATCTGAGCTTAAACAGGTTAAGCATGAGTGGGACTGCCCACGAGAGAAGTGGAAGTTGATAGAGATTACCACCCGAGCAATGTTGTCCGAGCTACCCTAAGAGTCTTTCACCATCGTACACCTTACTCTTCAGTCTTATGTGGGTGTTATAAGGGGTTATGTAACAATACCTTAGCACTATGGTTATGTACATTATTTATTTATATAATATTGAATATATTTTCATGTTATTTTTGTAACCTTGTAAATAGTTTTTAAAGCTCAAATAGTGTTTTTAGTTAATATTCAACTAAGAAATCTATTTTGATGAATTAATCGATTTTTTATTAAATAATATTTTAATAAAATATTGTTATTATTAAATTAATTTTTATTAAATATAAATTATTATATAATTTTATGGTAATTTTTATTAAGGTTTCAAATCCATTTTCTGTCAAAACCCATCAATTTTTGATAAATGCCGTTTTATTTTTTAAAATATAAAATTAAAATATATGTAAAATTATTTAGATAAAATAAATATTATTTCTGGAATCAGGATATTGAAATTATCCAATGGTGAATTTTTTATAATTTTCTGACACAGTCAAATTTTTGGGTAAAAATTAAATACCGTTTAAATATATAATGTGTTTTATGACATCATAATGACTGAATAGTGATGTTATAAAATACTATAAGCCTTATGTTATGCCAATATATGTTTTACCATTAAAATAATGTGATTTTGGGTTTTTTTGACTTATTTTAAAAAGCATTAATGGACCCTTCAAGGATTATTAAACATCTTCTCTTTTTAAATTGTTTTCCTTAGGAGTGTGACTCACTTCCACATAAGCAACCCAATTATTTTAAGAAGTTCAGACTTTTTCCTTGTAAAATATTGTTTTCCACTCTCCTTTTCCAAAAACCATGGGCAAAAACCATGGGATGGTTTGTGGTTTGAATTAATTTAATGTAGGGTGTCCCAACCCTAAATAATTAACAATTCCCTAACCTTTCTTATATAAACCCACCCAATCTCCCAATTTCTCCTCACTAAAAGCCTTTGGAGTTCGTCCAACCTCTTCTCTACTCTCCCTAGAATCCTTAAATGGTGCCCCAAGCTCCCAAGAATCCTCTATCAATCCTCTCTCAAGTATTTGTAAGC
This sequence comes from Viscum album, assembly GCA_963277665.1. Lineage (NCBI taxonomy): Eukaryota > Viridiplantae > Streptophyta > Magnoliopsida > Santalales > Viscaceae > Viscum > Viscum album. The sequence goes on from CAUJRU010000869.1 coordinate 42,343, forward strand.
ACACTTCCATGAAAGGGTTTTTTTCTTCCTTTCTCAATTTTGTCCATTTTTTTTAATGTAGTTGTGCCCTTTTAATTTCAATTATAAATGTTGGGGTATAGTTTCTCACCTACCCCATACTTACCTATTTATGTTTTAATGATGGGATACTCCTTTCTCTCTCATCAAATTCCCCCCATGTGCACCTGTTACAATACCGAAAGTCCGTGATGGATTTCTCTCTCTTCTTTTATATCCAAGTAATCCTTTTGTATTATGCATAAAAATTACATTAAAATTGTTGGTACATGTATCTATATGACCCCCTTACTATAAATTTCATGTACATATTATGAGACACCCTTTTCTCTCTCATTAACATTTTTTATGAATTCTTACGTCATGCTATTACGCTGCCGAAAATTGCACATATTTTCCAAGTCAACGTCATTGTGTAGTGAATACCATGCCTATTTATTTATCAAGGTTATTCACCTTTATGAAAATTTACTTATTGTTTAAATAGTTTCATATATTTATTCCACATTATTTTATTGTGGAATAAATGATGATGTTTTATGAATCCATGTTATATGATCCATGTGACACACTTATGCATGAAATGAAATGTTTAAGAAGGGTGCGACCTTATAACACTCCAATGCATTGGGTAAAGTATAGTATCCTGATACATCATGTGAAATGGGTGTTTACTCATTCTAATTCAAGTGCAACTAGGTTTTACTCCTGCTTCATGTGAAATGAGGATTTCCTCATGCTCCATGTGCAATGAGCCTTGGCTAATGCTAATTTCATGTTAAGTGTTGTTGTCACATTTCCATGTAATGATTATCATCTTTATCATGCCTTTATGTTTATAATTATCTTGTGCTCTATTGATATGACAATTTTTTAACATTTATTTCATTCCTCAGGTTATTCCATGATTATTCCCTTACTGGGATTTATAGATCACCCTTTTCTTATGCATATTATTAGGTTATCCCATTCAATGCAAAGTACGAGGGAATGTAGTGGTCATATAAATGATGTTTTCAATAACGATGTTGTATTTAATGTTTTATGTTGTTATGTAATGTTCCTATGCCCCAAAGACACTATACCTATCAATCTTCCATGTTGTATCTAGTGAAGGTTTTATGTAATAATTCAAGTTTAAGTTTGTAATAAAATAAGGGTTGTCATAGGCAAGATGTAAGCAGGGTCATTATTCTATCCAATGGTTAGATTGTGATAGATATATTGGGATTCATTCTCCATGTGCCTTTGGGTTATAAAATTTAATAACAAATGGTTTTTTGGTTGGGTTATCCCTTGGGGGGGTGATGACCTTCCTTTTTGGCTTGTGTGTGTGTGGTGTGTGGGTGTTTGATTATAATTCTACCACCAAGAAACTAGTATAATATAAATATAAAATTTATGTTATGACATAATAATTAACCAAAATTGAATTAATATATTCCATAATAGGAATCCACAACAAAATATATATTTCTTCTTTGAAATAAAGTTTTTTAAGTTATTTTATTAATTCTATAAAGCATTAATGAATCGTCTAAAATCAATATTATATTTTAAGATTATAAATTTAATTATTGATTAACATGACTCACTTTGACATTGGTAAGGGTATTATTTTATTGATATAATTTCTTAAAAATTTAATATAATGAAACAACTCTTCTTTGGTAGAAACCATGGGAAAACCATGGTATGGTTTGTAGTTTTGATTACTTTATCATATAGAGTCAAAAAAATAAGTTTAGAAAATCAATAAATAACTCCACTCTCATTTTCTATATAAAATCACCCAACCTCCCATTTAAATTCACTAAAAACTCTTGGATCATTCCATTATTATACCATTACCTCCCTAGATCCCTCACAAGCTTCCCCTAATCTATCAAGAATATATTCTCAATATTTTAGAAGAAACCTCTAAAGGTAAGGGATCCTCTATTTTCCTTCTTTATTCAAGAGACTTATTTATGTTATTCATTTTTATTCTCAAATATTAATGTGGGGATATGTTTAAATTCATATCTAATACGGCCATTATGATTTGAAACTGATGATAGAACCCTTTCACACCCATTTATCTCTCCAATAAAACCTTAATATAACCATGTTATGATGCCAAAAGTTTCCTGAGAATTTTCATGTCAAACATTTCTGTATGAATGCCCATCCTCTTTACCACTCAAGGGTATTCACCATGATGTAAATATAATTAATTTATTTTGTTATTCCATCTATATAACCCACAATTCTTAATCGTGGGATTAGATGTGATGAAATATGAACCTATATTGAATGATCTATGTGGAAGACTTATGGATGTGCATGATATGAATGTGATAGGTGTACAAAAAATTATATATCCCTCTAATGAATTGTGTAATTTTTTAATCTCATGAGGTTACATGTATTGTGTGAGGGTTGTTTTCATAATAACACTATATTATATTTTCTTGGTGGTTTTAAATGACTTCAGTTTATGATGACGTATTATATGTTTTTTACCATATTCCCATGTTTCTGTTATACTATCAAGTTATATCATTACTCATTGTTCAAGATTATAATTATCACACCTCTTATGTTACCTTTACATGCTTATTTTCTCACATGTACTACTTCACCATATGCTATGCTTTGTTATACACTTATTGAGGTTTATAGATCATCCATTTTTTGTATGATTTTTAGAAGCATGTTAATGAAGTTTTCAATAATGTGGTTGTACTTATGTTGAAATTTGTTATTATATGTACCTAAATTCTCAAAGTTACTTGGCCTCATGATCTTCTGGGTTGTATTAAATGTTCTTTTACATGATAAATCATGAATTACAGTGAAATAGATTGTGGTCTATCATATTTAGTATCAAAGGAAATCAAAACTAACTTTTGGTAAATTATAAAGTAATTTTCTTCCATGTAAATACATCCTCATATGGATTCTATAAGCAGATGTGGCTCTAGTATAGAGATTCCTAGGGGTAATAACACTAAAAGGGCATATTAACCATGTCTCTATCATCACGTGGTGCATGATAATGGGCCTTTTGGACACATGGTTTGACACTCCTAGAAGATATTTTTTAGTAAATTCATAAGCCCAATATAAACCATTATAAAGGGAAAAAAATTTCGATAATATTTTATGTTAGGAAATAGATTATTTATTACTTAAATTGAAACATAGAAATTCATATGTTATGTAATACATGACATTTTTTATTTTTCCCTTAAATGATCATGATTTATATTTTACATACTAAACAATTTGAAAATTATTGTCCATAAGTATATCTTTGGATGTAGTAAAAGATTACAACCAAAATAAAATAGTGAATGGTTAGCTTATCATCCATCGTTCTATGAATTAATTTGTATCACGAAAGTTTAGTAGAGCTATATAAACACCACCACAAAGTATTGAAGTATAGTTATAGATGAAAGTAAAAAAATGGGGTAATTAATGCCTCCCAAGTATATAACTCACCCCTTATCCAAATTTTTAGGATTTTTTTATTTCCAAACAAGCTGACACTCCCCTTAGCATAATTATATGTTATTTTAGGCATGGATTATATTTCCTTGTATAAGGAAAACATCATTTAATGAGATAAGGAAATCACCCTCTCTACCAAAAATATCCCTCAGATTATATACAAGTTCAAGGAGGAGGATGAATCTTATTTGGTACCAACATCTCAATCATGGATATTATTTCCTTATAGGAAAGTTTATCTAGATCAAATAATTGAGACTAATTAAAAGACGAACCTTGACAGCATTCCCATTTTATGGTAATTTTCGGAAGTATTTCCTGAATAATTTCCTAGTCTTTCTCATTACTGTGAAGTTCAGTTTTCAATCAATATTATACCTAGAGCTTTGAAAATATCCAAGAATCCATATATAATAGATATTGATAAACTTGATGGGCTGATGAAGAAACCACATGAGAATATAGGTAAAGAGTTCAAACACCCAAGTGATTCAATTTGGGTTGTACTATTACTCTTCATCAAGAAGAAGGATCGATTAATGATCATATGTGTTGATTGTTGTGATCTTGATAAGACCATGATAAAGAAAAATTATCCTATATCAATGATTTATGTTTTGTTCGATCAGCTATGAGGAGACTAGTATTTCTCTAATGTGGATATTCCGTTAGGAAACTATCAAGTAAAGGTGAAAAACGTGGATATTACCAAGGATAATTTTTTCACAGGGTATATGCACTAAAAGTTCATAGTGATTCCATTTGTGATCACTAATTCTCCAATAATATTCATTTACGTGATGAATTAAGTCCTTATATTTTACCTCGACAATTTTTTTATAGTCTTTATAGATGATATTCAATTTTACAATAAAATAAAGGAGGAGCATGAAGAGCATTTGAATATTATACTGAAGGACTTGTGGAAAGAAAATATGTACGTAAAGTATAATAAATAGTAATTATAGATATAGAAATTAACATTCCCTGGGTATGTTATTCGCAAAAAATTGATTTCTATGGACCATTTAAAAATAGAGGCAATTGAAGGATGACCTAGACCAATATCTATGATGTATATCTATAGTTTCCTTGGATTATCTTGGTATAATAATTGATTTTTGAGAAAATTATCAAGATTTTCAATCCCATTAAACCTTATAAATCAGATGGGTGTAAATTGTGTTTGGAATAAATAATGTGAGGAAACTTTTAAAGAGATGAATAAAAGTATTATCACAGATCCTATTCTCACATTACCCACTAGTTGGGATGAATTTTTAATCTATCTTGATTCATAGAAAAAGGGATTGGGTTGTGTGCCCATGCAAGAAGAAAAGGTTATATCATATTCCTCTTACCAACTAAATATCCATGAGTAAAACTACCAAACTCAGGAAATATAATTTTCTATGGAGATCTTCACATTAAATATTTGGAGAAAGAATCATTATGGGGAGAAGTGTGACATATATAAAAATCCTAAAATCATAAAGTATTTAATCAACAAAATTATGTTAATATACACCAATGAATCTAGTTATATATTATCAATGATTATTATTATTCAATCTATTACCATCTTGGTATGTGAAAAAAAGTAATAGATGCTCTGAGTAGGAAAGACCCGACAACTCTATCCATGATGAGGATTTCAAGGGATCAAATCTTCTTGGACATGAAAATATTGGATATCAGAATATTGAATGGATGTTCATCCTTATTTTATAAAATAAAATCTCAAATATATATTCTTTATAGGATCTAGGAGTCTTATAATGATGGTGAGGTGCTATAGAAGAAGGTAGAAAATATTCTAGAGTTAAACTTTTTGGAAGATGGAGTTATAAGGTTTAGAACAAAAATATGTGTCCTATAAAAGATAAAACTAAAGAACGAACTTCTAGATGATGTGTATAGATTATCCATCCCTATTTATCCAAGGAGAACTAAGATGTATAGAGATTTAGAGCCAAATTTCAGACCAGATAACATGAAGAGAGAGATTGAAGAATTTTTGTCTTTGTGCTTTGTATTCCAACAAGTCAAAGCTGAATGACAAAAGTCTAATGGTATGATTTACCCATTTAAAATACTAGTATGGAAATGGGAAAACCTAACCATGGATTTCATCATAGGACCAAAATCTAAAGTAAATAATTCCACCTATGTGGTAGTCGATTTCCTTATAATGTTAAGGATTTTCATTGCTACCAGTAATGATTTATCTCTTGAAAAACATGGAAAGATATACAAAAGAGAAGTTGTAAGACTACATTGAGTTCCAATCTCAATTATATATAATCGTGATCTGATTTCTTATTTGAGGTTTTTTAGAATCCTTCATCAAGTGTTGAATACAAAACTGAGTTTCGACACTTCTTATCACCCTTATATGGATGGTTGTATGAAATTAATATTAAAACATTGATATATATATTGAGATATTTATAAGGATATTGGGATCAACACCTTCACTTAGTGGAGTTCTAATATAATAATAGTTTCCATTATAACATTAAAATGGAACCTTATGAGGCTTTTTATGGGAGGAGATGTTAGACTCTAACATGCTAGGGTGAAGTTAGAGAGTTAAAGCATGAGGTGAACTGATTTGATCCAAGAGATGATAGAGATAGTTCAAGCCATTTAGTGATATATGAAAAATATGAAAAGTCTATAAAAAATTTATGTATATAATAATTGAAGACACTTGGAGTCTAGTTTTAGAGATAAAGTGTTCCATGATACATCACCATTGAATAAATTCATGAGGTTTTGAAAGAAGGTATAGCTTAGTCCTAGATACATCAGTCACTTTGAGATCCCTGATTGCATCAGATCAGTGGCCTATCAACTATAACTCCCACCTAACCTATCTCAAGTAAATGATGTGTTCCCTATATCTGTATTTATGAAGTACATACTAGAACCATCACATATACAAAATAAAAATTTGATATTATTGGAGAATGATATTTCATGCGAGGAGAACCTAGTGAAGAACTTCGATCATAGATTCATATTTTCACGAATTAGGGAAACTCACCTGGTCAAAGAATTGTGAAAGAACCACAAATATGAGGAATCAACATGGGAACTGGATGAGGAGATGAAGAAAATAACCCTCATATATTTTTGTTTATGAAATTAAAATATCAAGGGAAAATTTTTGGAAGGGAGGAAAATTTAACAATCTAAATTTTTATAAAATAAATTCCCTTTTTTAATGAATTAATGAATTATAAAGTAATTTAGTTATATAAAAAACATATACTTTGGTTATTTTGGACCATTACATAGCCTGTCAATTTAAAAGGCAATTAAGAATCATAACCATTGATAATATATTTGCCTAAATGACCATTAATATTATTATATTTAGGGTTATGATAAAGTCCACACATATAAAGGAAGAAATGACTTTGACCAGTGGGATTGTAGCCTATGAATCCCATTTATCAGAGCATCTGATGGAGATAACATCATTGGGAATTTCTCTAGACTAATAAAAATCTCATATTGAACAACTATAACATGTAAAAAATTGCTTGTGAGATAATTTCAAGCTCATTAAGATCAGTTCTAAACCATTTATGTTGAACCACCCTAAGGAAATATCCCCATCCCACACTTTACCCATATAGAATCCACTAGTGTAATAAAGGTATATGTATCTAGTCCCTAATAGTTTGAACTTTTAAATGTTTATTTTTTTATAATAAATTAATTTTTATTATTAATATTTTATTAAATTATAATTTTGATAAAATTGATTTTGAATGTGAGGAAACATCATCATCATTTTTTATTTAATCATTGGAAGCAAGAAAAGAACATGAAAGGCACAAACACAAATTATATTTATGGGAAATATATAGTTTCAATCAAGACACTCTATTTAATTAATTTATAAATTTTTGAAGTAAATAATATTTTAATAAAATATAATTTTTAAATAATATTTATTAAAAATAAATTATAATATAATTTTATAATGTTAAATAATTAATTCTTATAAGGGTCAGAAAACTGTTATTGTAAAAAACCTAGTATTTTTTAATAAATTATATTTTTTGATTAAAAAGTGTAAATTTTAATACATAGATAATTGTTTGGATACAATAAATATTATATTTGAACTAATCATGTTGAAATAATACAATGGTGAATTTTTCAAAATTTTTGGAGACAACTTAAATTTTGGATAAAAATTAAATATGGTATAAATATATGATGTGTATTATGACATCATAAATACCCAAAAGTGATGTACTATATTCCATAAAATTTATCCAAAACCAAATATATATTTACCTTTAAAAGTAACATGTTTTTAGGTTATTTTATAAATTTTATATATCCTTAATGAATCTTCCAAAATATATTTTATATTTTAAGGTTTTATAATAAATTCTCTATAATTATGACTCAATTTCACATCACCAAGGTTTTATTTTAATAATATCACCTATTATACATTTAAAATATTGAATACCAATCCACTTTGGTAGAAACCTTAGTAAAAACCATGGGATGGTTTGTAAATTTTTTACTTTGTCAAGCATAATCTAAAACCTATGAATAGAGTTTATAAAAGAGCTATCATATCTTTTGTTATATAAACTCACCCTACCTCTAATTTTTATTCATTAAAAAATCTTAGAACACAACATTAATCCACCCTAACCTCCTTATATCCCTCCCAAGGTGCCCCCAATCTCTCAATAAGATCTTCCCATGATTTTAGATGCACCCTCTCAAGGTAGAGATCGTCTCCTTATCCTCTTTATTCAAGAAACATATTTAAGTTATGCCTTTTGATTCCCAATTATTAATGTTGGTATTTTTTACACAAAAATAGCCTACTTTATTTATGATGTCCACGTATTGAGATACCTCTTTCACTCTCATTCACCCCTCCCATAAAACATTTTTATACCCCCATTATGCTTCTAAAATTGTCCTCTGAATTTTCATGCCAAACTTTTATATAGTGAATACCCATCCTCTTCTCCAATCAAGAGTATTCACCTTGATTTTACTATACTTCAGTAATTTAGGACTCCTATCTATGTAAGCCATGCTCCTTAATTGTGGTATTAAATGTGATGAAATATTATCCTATATTGAATGATATATATGGATCACTTATGAATGTACATGATATGAATGTGATGGGTGGGATTGCAATTGAATATCCCTCTAATGAATTGGGTAATATTTTAATATCATGATATTACATATATAGTTTGTGTGAGGTTATCTTATTCACACTATGTTATATTGTCTTGGCGGTTATCCCTGAATTATGTTTATGATATCATGTTTTATGTTGCTACCACATTCCCATGTATCCATTATGTTATCATGTTATATCATGCCTCATTATTAAAGATTATGATTTTAAAACCTCTAATATATAATTTATAAGTGTTTTGGATCACCTGTACCTATTTGACTCATGTTATTCTATAACGAACCGAATTAGATACCCTATCAAACACGTATCCGACTCAACACATCACATGCTATAAGTGCGTCCTCAATCCCCACAGGCTTGTGACTAGAACCCATGTATAAAAAACTAATAGAGAGAACAATTTTACCCAAACTGAAGTGAAAAAACATGGATATTATATACATAATAGGAAGAAACATCAGAAGATATATATATATATATGTGTGTGTGTGTGTGTGTGTGTAAAATAACATAAATAAAACAACAAAAACTAAACAATATCAAGAGTAGAAACAACATCCAAGTACAAGTACAACAAAAAAGGATGACAAGACCAACTACTCCATTTGATAGTATGGTCAGACTCCCACCATCTCACCACTAGCTACCCATGAAAAACTAACCTGAAACCACACCACCTCACTGTATAATCTTTCCTTTCCCTACATCGAAATACATACAGAGGTCTATGCACCATCAAATAAGTGTATAGGGTGTGAGCTAACAGGATCTATAGGATCCTACTATGGTGTTCCACAAAACGTATCTCGACAAAAAATCAAGTATTATCATTTTAAATATAAATTGGAATGAAAATAAGTAAATACGTTATATCATAATCAGTTTAAATATTTCATTTTTTCCAACAATTTCATAAAAAAGTAGGTATATCAGTTTCAAGAAAAATTTATATTATCATTTTTCAAAAACCAAAGAATGCATATCATCGAGAAATTAGTACAAAGACACAATGATAGAGAATTAAAAAGACAAATCATAGGTAAATCATTCCAAGGAACTCAACAGGTCCTTCTAGCAGACTACTCATACCACAACCAGTGACTAGTGCCCTTAACTCCTTAGAAAACATGCTTAAGGAGTCTTGGAATACCGCATGAGTAAACCCAATGTCAACAACATGTCCCTAGAACAATGAGAATAGGGAGAAAAGATAATACCCATAAAAAACCTCTCGATGATAATATAGATGACAACCCTAAGGTAAACCTTCCACCAGCCTACCAATGTTTTTCCATGTGTATTTTTCATAAATCATTTCAATTATCTGAAAATATCCCCATTTCAATTTTACAAAAAATGGCCCACATTTTATCAAAAATCCATTTACAGACACAGAACAACCATTATAATTTTTTTATAAATAAATTTATACAAATAGGATAAATACAATTTATCGACATAAGATAGAGATAGAACTACCTACCTCAAAACTTGGGTCACACACACCCACAACATGATCTACCTACAAGAATATCAAAAAAATGATAACAGAGGACCTAAAACCAATCCAAACATATCCTAATGGATACAATTTAACATAAAACGGTTTTTGAAGAAGAACAAACAATATACCTCAATAAAAACAACCACTGCATCACTACCGACCAAGGAAACATGTCTCAAAACAAGACCACAAAGTGGATCTAGAGAGAAAAAAATGAAGTATCACTACTGAACAATGAATCTGATAATGTACTGAAACACAACTGTGTAACCACTAGCAAAGAAATGAATAGTTTTAAAGGCTTACATGCCTGAAGAGACAAAAACCAACTTCAATGGTGATCAATTGATGGATGACTCAATCTGGAATAAATTAAGTCTCCAGAAATCATCAGAAAATTATTCTTGGTTGAGATCTAAATGATCCTATAAATAATGAAATAAAATTTCTGAGGAGTGACACCCTAAAATCCCTATTTAAAATAATTGCACAATGTGTAATTCTTTTACGCGTCATGTAATCCATGGGGATCACATATGAGGAAAAACCTATCAAATTTTTATTAAAAACTAATCTTTTATTATTAGACGGCGTGTAATCCTTACATGGTGAGTATTCACTTAACACTATATACTAGATTCATGCAATCATCCCTATAGAACTTACATATATTGTACTCCCATTACATGATGTTTATTTCTCCTATACACTATACAAAATTACGAATATTTAAAATAAAACCTAAACAAACTCGGGTGTTCTATGAACTCAGTTAGATCCCCAAAGAACCACTAACACATGTATACTTATATTCCGTTAATTAAAACAAACATCCATCTAAAAATTTTAATTTTTCCCCCATAAAATACTTTCCATCCTCATGAGTACTAAGACATATCCAATTAAATAGGAAAATAAGTAAAGAGAAGGGAATTACCAGGAAAAAGGCAATGAGATGTTAAAATCTCCCCAATATTAGAATTTATGTCCCCAAGAAGTGATGTGAAAGAATGAAGTATGATAAAGAGTTGAGGCCATTACTCCCTCATCAATGATTCATGATCCTATGTATCATGATAATCTGATCCATGCTTCTATAACACTCTAACCACCAAAATCAACATTCTACATAAGACTTTCACTTGAGAGTCAAGGATATCAACTGGCTGTTTAAAAAAAGAAAAGTCTAGATTTAACTCAATATCTTCCCAAATACTAACATGAGATGGGCCATGATGATATTTCCTATGCTACGATATGTGGAAAACATCATGAATTTCTATCAACTAAGCTGAAAATTGCAACTAATATGAATCCTTCCCAAGCTAATCAATGACCTACAATGGTCCTACATATCTTGGATCCAACATTCCCTATTTTACAAGATTATGGTGACCCAACTGAGGAGAAAATTTTAAGAAAAAATGGTAACATATAAAAAAATCTAAAGGATGACCCTGTTTATTTAGATAATATTTATTCAGAATCTAAACTATATCCAGATGCTGACATATATCTTGAATACTCATATACATCTTCTGAACCAAACTTGGTCCCGAAAAGAAGCTTCTCCAAACTTTACCCAACAAAGAGGTATTCTTCATGGGTGACCATACAATGACTCAAAGGGATAAATTATGATTATTTACTGATAAATAATATTTAGGAAAACTAAATTAATCTTAGACGGTTGTACCACAATCCATTTAAATCTATGACATAATAATGAAGCATTTCCTCTAAAATCTAATTAACATGCCATGTCTGACCATCTATCCATGGATGATAAGATGTAATCAATTTTATATGAGCCCCTATTTCCTCTTGGAAGATTTTTGAGAACCTCAAATTAAACCTAGGATCCCTATTCGAATCAATTTTAAAAGGAACCCCATGTAACCTCACAACTTCCTCTACATACATCTTATACAGATCTTCAAATTTTATGGTATCTTTGACCATAATGAAATGAGATTACTTTTTCAACCAATCAATCACTACCCAAATATAATTCAACCCTATGGGAGTACATGGTAATACAACAACAAAATCCATGGATACCTAATCCCATTTTCATACAGGAACTATGAGAGGCTGAAGCAAACCAGAAGATTTAAGATGTTTCACATTTATCTGTTGGTAGGGGTAATAGAGAGATAGAAAATCAGAAACATCACACTTCATACCTAGCCACAATAATCTTTCTCACATTTATAATAATTTTTTTTCCAAGATGAAAAACCCATCAAGAAATATGAAAATTAAACAAAACTGAGCTCCCCATAGATGTTGGGATAATAAAACGATCCCTAGAACATATTGTACTATCAGTAGAGAGGGAACAACTATAAATGGTGTCCCCACCATATAGAGTTTCTCAAATTCCTCTGAACTCATCATATGGCTACTGACTTTGAAAAATATACACAGGGAGAGATGATGTAAACTAAACACAAGCCATAACTATACCAGAAACATACTCCTGAGCATCCAAATGAAATAGAGAAAAATTGCCCATAAGGTTCCACTCTTCCTTTGATTCCTAAACATCTTGCAATGACACTTTCCTTATAATAGAATATTCCATGACATTCCCATTCTCCATGGTGTAGGTAACATCAAAGTCAAATGTTTGAAGGTATTCAGACCATTGTCTCTATTTGAGATTCAAGTCATTCTAAAAAAATATATATTTGAAACTATTATGGTCATAAAAGACTCTTAACCTTTACCCAAAGAGATAATGCCACTAATACTTAAGAACATGCATAACTAGGGAAGGATCTAAATCATGATTGGGGTAATTATTCTAAAGTGGTTGAATCTGGGGAGAGATATAAGCTAATAGATGACCATCCTTCATGAGTACACAACCCAAACCGGTGATAAAAGCATAAAAAACCACATACCCCTTTTTGGGCTCAGGTAAGAACAAGATAGGAGACGATGTTAGAATTCATTTAAACTCATCAAAAGAAGGATAAAAATTTTCATCCCATATGAATTTATACATCCTGGGTTTCTAGAGTGGGTCGAAATCCTCACTCATTTTTAATTTTCAAAGTTTGGTGGTCGGGCCAACTTCTTTCTTGGTTAATAGAACATAATTCCATGTTTTACTTTGACACAATAATTTTTTTAGTTTATTCTTATTTCTTGACAAGTTTCATGAGGGATTGGTTGGATTTTAGGTCTGTTCAAGGCTGAAAACCCATGTTTACAAAGTGTGTAGGCAGAGGTTAATGATTTAAAAAATCTATGTGGAATCAATGGAGAAACCTCCAAGTGCACTGAGCATAGTTTGGTAAACCGTATTAGAGGGATAACAAGACTATGTGAGGACCTCTGTAGTTTTTAGCAGAGGGATACACATGGTTCGCACACAGTTTATGAAAATTATGCAAAAGACACATTCTTAGTTCCAATTAACTAGTGGTTATTCATGGGCTCTGCACGGTTCGGACTAACTATGAAAACTGACTATACAAGGTATATCTCTTAAGTAGCAGTGGCCTCATGGTTTGTAATACTGTGTGATCTAACGCAATGGCCCCTTAAAAGTGAGAACTTACCATTTTGACCTCCTTCCCCTTTTCTTATTTCTCCTCCTTTTTCTTCTACTCCACATATTCATAGCTGGGGAACTACCCCTTTTATTCCTCCCACTAGTCATGGAACTAGAATCTATATTCGGCCTTCATTCTTTGATCTGTCTATGGATTTGGATCCGTATATGTAATACCTTGATCCTTTTTTGCTTCTATTCTTCTTTTCCCTCACCATATGGAATTCTAAATCCATGTGAGATGTTTTACCCTACTTTCAAGGTGTTTGTGACATTAGTTTTTGGCTATTCAGCATGGGATGGAAGGCAATGGACCATTAGTTCTTTCATAATCTATATTTTCTGTTTTCTTTTATTTTTTTATTAGCATGCTCTTATATATGTATGCTTTATGGTCATATATTGGGGAAAATTTTTCTTATTGATATTTATAATGTGTTTTGATATTAATTCAAAGTTATAAATTGTATGTTTATATTGTTTATTAATTCTACTGCTATTTTTTATTGTTCTTCCACTATTATACGATATTTATTGTGCTTACCCCATGGGTGGGTTATTGGTCCAGTGTTGTTAATAGTTTTTATAAATCATATTTTATATATAGTTGGAATTTTATTATACCATCAACAGAGGGCATAGTAACTCCCCAACCACTCTTTTACACCCTCAATACTCGTCAGATGCCTTTGGAATACAATTAGGGACGCCTAAGACTAGTGTAACTCAACACATAACACTGTTCAGATGGCTAAAGACGACAAGGAATTACAAAGGGTATCGAAAGAGATTATTTTACCGATTTATTAGTCTTACTATTTTGGTTATGGTTGATCTATTATGAGTATGTTTTCAGAACATGGTTTATAGATCATGTTTGGGTTCCTGTAGCCCCATGCACGAGGGACATACCAAGTTTCCAGTGGTGGGAATTGTTATTCAATTTTTCTCATTTTACAGTTGATTTGATTTCAACCACAAGTGGTGCACTTTTATATGAATTTTTATCTATTGTGATATGTGACCCATGGTATGATATAGTAAGGGAGGAGTTATTGGACCATTTTACTAGAATGGAAAGGGGTGTTTGTTATGATTGTTTATGAGTTTGATAGTTACAAATTATGATTGTGATATATATATATTAATGTTCTAGTAATAATTTGGTTTGTTATGTGATATATATATGTATGGTACTGAATCATATAAAATAAGTTTTGGATGATTATATGGGGTGATTTTGATCACCATGTTGGTTGATAGGGTCATCGGTTTGAGGTGACATGGTTTTTCAGGATGAGAATTTCCAAAGGCATATGTGAAACTTGTATATGATATGGAAAGGTAAGGTGCTATGAAGGCAGATGTCATAAGACATGGTTGTGATGGGAGAGGGTAAGTGTAGTGATTTTATGCTACTGGAAACTAATTTCTGCATCTGTTATATATATATATATATATATCATATATGGGATGTATAACCTTATATTGGAATTTAGTGGGTTGAAAACTAGATTGGATCCAATGGAGCATATGGTAGGAGGTGACAAGGTGTCTTGGGATAATTGATGGGTTGAGACCCCTAAGGTTATGGATGAGGCCCCAGAGGGTCATATAGATAATGAGGCACTGGTACAAGCTTAGGTTCATGCTTTAGTATTAGTGGGGAAACTACCAAATTTCGCATCTTTTGGGTCATGGCTTGAGCAACATCATAGAGTGAGTCTGGTACGTGTCATCTAGATGATTGATAAGGGAGATCAGGGAGTAGATCCTTCAAAGGAATATATAACTCGAGAGTTCCATTCACAACACCCATCACTATATCTAGGTGAGTTTGGACCACAATTACCTAAGAATTGGATCAAATTGATGGATATTATCATCAAGTAGCTTGAGATAGTCTCATGCTAATGGGTGAAGTTGGCATTGTAATTTCTTAGGGGACCAAATAAGCACTGGTGTGATGTGGGGGTTTAGGAAGGAAGACACGAGGGACCTTCTTAGAAAAACTTTGTGGCTAGATTATTTTAAAACGTCTTTTTGGATATGATAGGGGTATAAAGATCTTTGGATTTATTAAGCTTACAGTAGAGTGACATGACCATCATGGGCTGTGAAACGAAATTTACCGAGTGGTTCCATTTTTCTCTCAGTATGGTGGGTGAAAAAACCTTGAGAGTGATACATTTTGAGGATGTTTTATGACATACATTAGGGTGAAATGAAACATTTTTAGGTTATCCTCATTCTTGGAGACATTGAACCAGATGCTCATAGTCTTGGGATACTTGACGAACCAATATTACACAAGTCATGTGATAGATTCAACTGTTTTAGGGGAAATGTTGCAGGTAGTAGGAAGAGAGGCTGAATAGTGAGTTTTTGATTGAGTGCTTCTAGTGTGGGAAACCAGGTCTCATACATTTTCAGTGTGATCAAACTCTGATGGAGTACCAAGCATGCAGATAGGTCAGACATCTTGGGAGGTTCTACATGAAACCTTCTTGGACAGCCAGTCATTTGGGACCAAGTTAAACTTGGGGTTCTACAATTAGACCAGGAGAAGTACCAGGTGATGGTAACCAAGTTTCATCTACATTTTTAGGTCATGGAAGAGACCATGCTACCCAACAACGGGGTCAGTTACAAGTGGCTAGTGTAACACCATAAGGGGGACAAATATTAGGAAGTGGAGTATCAGGATAGGTACATGCACTGGAGCTTCCAAGTGTGGATTAGGCTAGAAATTCGGTTATGGTCAAAGGTATACCATGGGTTTATCCATGTTTTTTATTTTGGAATGGACTTTTTAGAGGCATGTTCATTTTTTGTGCACGAGGTGCATGGAATACATATTTGGACAAACCATATTCTAGTTAGTAAGTTGGAATTCGCTTATATTCATTATATATATATATACACACACACATGAGGTGTGTGGAACTTGTTTTTGTATGTGGTAATCATCATATGTGTGTATTATTATGTTCCTAGGAATTTGGGAATCAATACGAAACAAGTTACTTGAGGTGTGATGGCATCTAGGAATCAATGTGATGAAGCACCTGATTGAGTTTCAAAGCACAAAGATGAATTTTGGAGATCTTTTATGATGTAGGATCTCATGGGTTCCATGGGTGACATGGACACTAGGCAGGAATCGATGAGATGTGGGATATGATTGGTGTCAGGTATGATTCATGGGCACCTGATATGGTTCAAAAATGAAATTGCATCACAGGAGGACCTTTGAGTCAGGGGACAATCAATGAACCTTCAGATTTAATGGATTTTTCACTCAGGATGCGACCATGTTAAGAAACTCTTAAGGTGCGGATCCCTTTGAGGCAGTTGACATGGACCCTTGAGATCGGGGTAGTCTAGGTTAATTTTAAAATAGATGGGTATGTTCGGTACCATCTCAACATTATGTTTTATAGTTTTAGGGTGACCTATGTTAAGGTGGTGAGATTGTAACATACTCGTTTTTTGGAGTTAGTCGAAATCCTTTCCCATTTAAATTTTTTGATGTTTGGTGGTCGAGACAACTTCTTGGTTAAAAGAACTTAAATCCAAGTTTTCTTTTGACCCTATATGTTCTTTTTAGTTGATTATTAATGCTCAGAAAGTCTATCAGGGGTTCAGTTGGGTTTCAGGTTTCTCAGAGGTCAAAACCCCACATTTTAGAACTGTATAGGCCGACGCGCATGGTTTGGACAAACTATGTGGCCTCTAAGGAGAAACCTCATGCCCTCCAAATTCATTTAGTTTGGTTTGGTATACTATGGAGGTGGGGGGAGAACGACCATGAGATTATCTCTACAATTTTTAGCAGATGGATCCACATGAATTTCATGTAGTTTGAGAAAACTATATGCAAGACACATGTTTAGTGAGGCTTAACCAATGGTTACCCACGAGCACATCACAGTTTGGCCAAACCGTAAAGGCTAATCATGTGAGGTATGAATCTTATGAATTAAGAGATACACGATTTGTAAAACCATGTGATCAAACCATGGAATACATTAAAATTGTTAATTTTCCACCTCCCTCTTTCTATTTTCTCCTTATCCTCCTTTCTTCTCCTCCACTGTGTACACATAGTAAGGGTGCTTCCCCTTCTTTTACTCCTACTATTTTTAGAGCTAGAATCATCATCTGGGCCTCGTTCTTTAATCCATCTATGGGGTAGGATCCAAATATTTATTCCCTTTATTCATTTACTTATATTATTCTTTTATCTTTCCATATAGAATGGTAAATCTATGGGAGATTGTTTACCCTATTTTTTTGGTGTTATTCTAAAATGATAATTTTTTCCAAATGAAATAGAGATAGAGGATAAGATCATATGAGGGGAAATCAATTAATATGAGGTAGGTGGTGCTAATATTTCTCATTGTTTTTGTGAGTATTTTGGGCTGTATATTTTTTCATTTCATTTGAGCAGTCCAAGAGAGACCCGATAAAATAAATTTATTCCTTTAATTAATTAATTTAACCCATTAAAGATTTATTTTGTCATAATCATCAATTATAAAAATGGTTGAGGATTGGTGAGGAGAAATACCTTATACTAATTAGACTAGGGTGATTCTTTATCTTAATTGAGTTGTTCAATTTTTTTATATTGAATTTTTATATTTATGTGAATTTCATGGGATGAGATCTATGGGATCATTATGATATTAGATCAAGGATTAAGATGGAATTGAATATCTAGACTGAGGCGATATGATCATCATGCTGGGCATGTCCCAAGATTATATTTATTTGGGCGATGTGGATCACAGGTTGGGTGACTCATTCATTAGATGAGGTGATATGGTTTTCAGGTTATGGGCATGGCCCGTTTGATTTTGGATGGTGTTGAGAATCATATGATTGACATGGTCAGAGGGTCATGATCTAAGGAATTGGTTGTATTGGGTTCTTATTTTTCAGATTTCAACTCACTTGTGTTGTCCAATGCACCATATAGAGTCGTGTGCACCTATGATGACTCAGATGTTGATGTGGTTTTGACCACTCACATTGGTAGTGATCTTTGATAGAAGGGACATAAGGAATATTATGGAGTTTATTTTCATATAAATACATGAGGATGGTGAGAAGACATCAGATAATAGTGATGAGGTTGATAGTTGGGGGCTGAGAATCACCTTACATGGGGCCGATGAGCCATGAATTATTTAGGAGAACATGCATCACCATTCATCAATACGTTGACTATTGAGTTTATGGTGATATTATTTTGTTGGTAGGTATCATTGTGCCTCGGAACATCGGGCTTCGATATAATGATATCTTTCATTCAGTGGTCTGAGGGACCAGGATTTGATTGTTTTGGAATGCCTTTGGGATATCGGCCACATGATTCATGGAATGAGATACTGAGGGACATTTAGAGGTGGTACCTGAGGGTTCACCTGGAAAATTTTACATTGGGGTAATCCTTGGGATATGAGATAAGGATCCTATCCTCTATTTTTATACCGACGATCACTAAAGAAGGTGAATTTCTTTCCCATGGTTTTATATCATGAGGGAAGAAAGTTTAATTATGGTTATGTGTAGTGTCCCTTTTACTTATTATAGACACAATTCCTTAATTAAGAATGTGAGGTAGACACAAGTTGGTGGTATCCTAATGAGATTATTTCTCATAACCCAAATGGTCCCTTCGAGGTGTGTGTATACTTCATGGATTTTTGATCATGTAATGTTTTAGGGTATGGAGTGGTAACTTAGTGTTGGGTTTTTCTAGCATGGGATGTAAGGAAATGGACCATAGGTTCATTCCTTAGTGGGGGGTTTTTTATTTTGTTTTCTTTTTTGTATTAGCACTCTATTATATATTTATTTACTATGGTAATCCATTAGAGAACCTTATTTTTACTGATATGTACAACATGTTATGATATGCATGTTTATCTACAAATGGTATGTTTGGATTTGTTATTTATTTTGTTTCTTTTTTGGATTATGTTTCTTCTATTTTATGATATTTTTCATGCTTCTACCTTGGGTAGGTTACTGGTCCATCGTCTGTTGTTGATTATATTTTCACTAGATATTATACACAAACTAGGAAAATTATTATATAATCACCAAATGGTATAGTATTCCCACATCACTCCTTTACACCATCACTACTAGTTGGTAACCTTTGGATTAGAAGGAGGCGTGCCTGAAACTAGTGGCACTCGACCCATAACACTGTTCGGGTTGCTAAATTGGTCAGGAGGATACATAATTTCACCATTTTACTTATAAGACATTTCAATGTGGATTACAACATAGATAAATCCTTAAAAAAATATCAGTAGTATCCAATAAGACTAAGGAAACTATGAATTTCAAAGACATTTTGTGGTTCTTCCCAATAACAGATAACCTTTACCTTCTCAGGATCAACTGATAATCCATGCTTTGAAATCAAATTCCCCAATAATTTTATTTCTTGAATCCAAATGTTTTCTTTCTAAATATTTCTGTACAACTGATGAATCCTTGAGTTTTCTCAAACAAAACTCATATAGTGCTCCTTCTCATGATTGGATCTTGAATAAACCAAAATATCATCTATGAATAGTACAAAAAAGTGTTGACATACTAATGGAATATTTGATTCATCAAATCCATGAAAATTGTAGGAGTGTTATTCACACCAAAAAACATCATAGAATATTCAAAATTCCCATACCTGCTCTTGGAATCCATCTTCAGAACATCAGACTCCTAATCTCTGAGATGATGATAACCTGACCACCTAATAATCTTTGAAAACCAGTTTGCCAACTTTAACTGATCAAAAAAATCATCCACACCTAGAAAAATATACTTGTTTTTAAACTTTACCCATTTCAACTTACGATAGTATATAAAAAAAAGAGTGAAACATATGACTTATCAGAAAAAATACTAGTTATTCCCAATGTGAAACACTAGGAAAACAAAACCATTTTCCACCATATCATCTAACTAAATCTTTATATGTTTCATCTTTTTTGGTTGCATACGATTGGAATGTATCGATATAGACTATGTACCTGACATTATGATAATTAAAAACTCTACCTACCTCTTTAGATGAATCCTAGAGAATTTTTTGGGGGAAAAATCAATAAAATCCCAAATAACAAAAAGAATTTCTATAATAGAAGAAATATTATCAGGCTCAACTACAACATCGAAGAACAAACTCCCTAGATTTGGGTAGGAAGGCCTTGTATGACTAGACCTCAGATTCCACTATCCATGAAACACCCTTGATCTCCCATCAAATATAAGAAATGATACACACCAATGGTAACAATCTACCTTATCATGATGGGCAACAAGCCAATCCATCCTAATAATGAAATCAATAAGATCCAAACATAGAATAATAGAATCCCACACTAACTTTGTATCAGCTATCGATAGTGAACATGAAGGACACCAAAAAAACATATCTTTCCTCTTACCAAGAGGTAAATATAACTCCATAAGAAATATAATTAGTTTCATTAAAAGGTTTGTGATATCAACAAAGTAGACAAATATAAATGAGTGGGAAACCATAGTATAAAATAAAGAAAATGATTATAAGGATGTGATAAAGAGGGTACCTCTCATTGTCCCTAGACCTATGTTACCCTTTTCTAGAAACTCATCTAAATTGTGAATTTGATTCACTCATGAGGCCTATGGATGAAGACCTGTAGTCTATAAAGAATATGATTTCACTATAGTATCCTTTAGAGATGACGATCCTTGACTATATCATGGTATATGCATACCCTGACAGAAATAATGGAGATGTCGGTTGTGCCCACAACTATTACACATTTGTTTCTTGAAGGGCTATAACTTCATGTGTTTTCGACCTTTCCACATTGATATCAATTCATAAGGACAATAGTAGCCAAAACTAAATGTGTCAAAGAGGCCTGCAGCTGAGAACTACCACTACCACTCCGGCAATGATGCTATCACTTCCTCTTTTTCCCTGACATGCCACTGAAGCTGACACTTGATGGAAGAGAAGGGGTGAAAGGTCCAAAATTTCCTACCATATTCATTTCTTCCACATAGTTAGAAATTTGTATAATAATACATGTAATCTAATATCCTATAATAACCCTATAGGAACTTCTGAGATTTCAACTCATCATTCATTACTACCTCTAATGAAAAATGAACTATCTCAATAGACTGATTGGCATATGACAACATCAATCATTCTCCCTATTATAAAGAAAGGAACTCTTAAGATTTTCCCATCATCAGTATGTACCATGGAATCCCAATAGTGTTTTATAGGACCCTCAACTCTGAACGATTCACATATCACCTTAATATTCTCAATTATTTCCAGGAGGTTAAATATTTTATCGATGTTTTCCATCCATTTATACGGCCTTTAAGTTCATTCTTAACCTTAAAGGATGGTAGTTTCTTAGAAAATAACTCCCATGAACGATCCCTATCTCCTCTATCTCCTAGATGTACCTCATTGACTTTTTTTTGAACTTATGGTACATTCTAGTCAATGAAATGAACTTCTTGAATGATGGAATCAATCAGATTTTGATCTTTCTAAGGATTTCCTTGAGAAGTATCCACTTCACCCTCATGATATACTCATAGAACGAGTCTTAGAGAAACACTGTTTCAAACTAAAATAGAAGATACAATAAAAAATAGAACAATGTAATCTTAGACTAGAAAACCCATAAAAAAATTAGATTAACACCAAGAACTCAAAACAGGAGACACACATTTGAACATCCCATGGAAAATTGAGTCTCAACATGGCATGATCTATTCAGACACTCATTTTAATCTACATCTCAAGTCTTTAATATCCCTTCTCCAGCCTACCTAACATCCAAAGATAAATAATCATGAGGAAAAACCATCTTTGATACCAAAATATTAAAAACTAACCCAGATACCTTCCCAAAATAGTACCTAACCTAACTCTTCGTATACAAGAAGGTCTTTATGGACCCCGAGGGCTGGTGACTAGAACCCAGACATCAAACAAATGAACAGAGGGAACCATTTAAATCAACATGAAGTGACAACAACATGGAACATATACACACAATAGGAAAAAAAAGTGGAAGATATATATATATATTTTTTATAAAAGAAATAAAATAGTGGGAACCAAACAATATCAAGAGTAGAAATAATATCTAAGTACAAGAAAAAAACAAAGGATTAAAAAACCAACTACTCCATGTGATAGCATGGGAATTCCTTCACTATCTCACCACTGACTACTTAGAGTCAGCTGACCTGAAAACTCACCACCTCCCTATGGAGCCTAGCCTTACCTTTCATTAAAATACATAAAAAGGACTACACAACACCAAAGAAGTATGAAGGGTGTGAGCTAAAAGTCTTGGTAGGATCCCACCTAGATGTTCAACAACAAGTCTTATAAAATAACTTAAGTATACTAATTTTAAATTAAAATTTTCATAATAAGAAGTAAAGCAGTTAGAAAAAAATAATGTTAAATATTTCCCTTTTTCCAATTTCAAAACAAAAAAGTTAAATAATTTCAAGCATAATTTCCATGGTCATTTATTAAAAAAAATCATGAAATAAAATCCAATGTGGTAAAAATCCAAATCAGTACAACACTAAAGTGTTTCAAATATAAAGAATAGGTAAATCATGATAAGAAACTCAATAATTCCTTCTAGTATACTACTCGTACAATACAAAATTACTAGTTCACAATAAGTCCTTAAAACACAGGCCTAAGGATCATATGAACACCCCATGAGTGAAACCGCCAACAATGTCAAGAATATTTCCATAGATCAATGAGCTTAGGGATCAGGGATAAGCCTCATGAGAAAAAATCATGATAATAATATGGATGATGGACCAATGCTAAACCTTCCATCCACATACCCAAGGCTTCCCATGTGTTTAATTTTATAAATAATTTCAGTGCTTTGAAGATAATAATTTTTATAATTAAAAAAATGAGGTAAAAACCACATTTAAAAAAATCATTAACACACATGGAAAATTTTTTCCAAATTTGTTTATAAATCATTTTATAAATACAAGAGAAATATTGTTCATCAACACAGGCTAGAGACAAAACCACCTACCTCAAAACTTGATTTGTACATGCCCACAGTGGGATCCACCAAAAAGAAGATCACAACAACGATAGCATATTCCATTGAAATAATCTACACACCATATAATTAATTAAATTTAATATAAAAGGGTTTGAAAAGTAGGGAAAACAATATAACTCAATAAAAAACATCTACTATACCACATCCAATAATGGAAACACCCGTGGAACCTGACTGTACAATAGATCAAGAGAGAAACAAAATTAAAAATCACTACTGACCAAATAATCCTATAAAAAATGTAAAAACACTACCATGGTCAAATAAATGATGGAGAATAAATAATTACATTACAAGAGATAGATAAGCCAACCGCAATAGTGATAAATCATCAAAATAATCTATCCAAAATGAACAAAGACTCCAAAAATCACTTGACAAGTCTTCTTGGTTTAGAGAAAAATGAGATGTGGGAGAATGAAATAACATTTCAGTCAAGAGGCGCCCTAAAATACTTACCTTTAGCAATTACATGGTGTGTAATCCCTTTACACATCATGTAATACATGGGGATGAAGTATTCAAAAAAACCAACACCTTTTTATTAAAAACAAATATTTTTTTTGTTACATGGGGTTGAATATTTACATAGAATGTTCTCACTTCACCTTGTGTACTTGATTCCTAAAATCATCCCTATAGAACTTACACAGTCTGTACTCCCATTACACAATGTATATTTCTCCCAAAGACTACCAAAATTTCATATTATTTACAAAAAACCCCAAACCAACTCGGGCATTCTATGAACTCAGGGATAACCCCACAAAATCAATAACAAATTTTTACTCAGATTCCATTAATTCAAACAAAAATACATCCTAAAAATTTGAGTCATTTTTTACAAAAAATGTTATCCATACTCTGAGTCCCAAGACAAGACCAATTAAAGAGGAAAATAATAATATAGAATGGAATTTCCTCAAAGCATGTAACATGATGTTACATATGCTTTGTTTATTCTCTTAGTTGGGTTTATTGCTCACCTCTTTCTTATGTACATCCTCAGGTTATATCATTCAGTTTTATAAGAATGATATTATTTTATGAGAATGGTCAGGAAGTTTTCAATAATTTTGTTGTGCTTCTATTATAAGTTGTTATGCTATGTCCCTAATTTCCCAAATAAACACTTCCATATGATATTCTTGGTTGTATTTAGTGTTTTTTTATATGATAAATAATGAAATAATGTAAAATCAAATAGGGTTTTTCATACTTATACTAGGGATTTTTCAATCATTGATGATTCCAAAGACAAATGTAGTAGATTTATATCACTATCTAACAGGACTTGGTAGAAAAATAATAGAAAATAGTGTTCCTTAATATCTCTGTGGGGACAAATGACACAAATTTTATTAAATATCTCTCAATATTCATACAATGTCCCCAATAATGCCTATCATAAATCATAAATCTCATTTTGAAAGATATATTCATTGGACTAGGTAATACAATTTGTTGGAGGCTTCTATGGTGGCCATATTAGTCACTAAACTCCCCTATATATCAGATATTTTTCCATTACTTATCTGCTTCATTCAAATAAAATGAAAAGGATCTCTACTTTACATACTATTTTAATAATTCTATGGGTTTTCAGCTAGAAAAAACCATGGTGAATTACTTGATATGCCTTTTGGGTCTTATCATGTAAGATAATGTAATATAGATAGCAGCTGGATTTGATCCGTTTTAAATTCAAAATCATCATGTACTGTATAAATTGAAATATTATTATTTTTTTAATGAAGTGAAGTGCAAAAAGGTCCTAAATTTTTTATTTTTGGTGATATTCCACTATTACATGCTCACAATTAACAGTTACTGTCACACGAGAGGTTAAAGAATACAATATCCTAAAAATCATCTTTTAAATTATATTCTCTATGTTTTTTAGAAAGATTCAAAAAATAATAGGATCAATATATACATGATTTTTCACATCAGACATTGTCAGAAAATTTAAAATTTAGTTGTTTTTTTGAACCACCTCCTTGAAAAAGATTCCAAATTTGACATACCCATCATGGGTGTTAACAAATATAATTAATACCCTAGGTGATTACATATATAGTATTATAGAAACCATGGGTTGTCTCTAGTGAGGAGTGCACAAATTTAGTTGTCATGATTAGATAAATGGGGTGGATTTTGATGAATTTATTTTTAAGAGGAATTAAAAATAATTTAAAATAAGTGTATTTTAATCAATAATATAGAAGATGATGGGTTCAATGTTGGATTTATAATTTAAATTCAATCATAGTATTTAAAACAGTTCACTCTTATTATTGAGTAAATGAAAGAATTTACATTTTCTTTATAAGTCACTCTATATTAGAAGAATTAGTGAGGTTTAATATATAATTAATAAACGATTAATAAACCCTCTTTTATATCTGTACAAAAAGGAATCAAATGACACCAAAATAGTAAACCATACCTATGATGCTCATGAAAAACCCAACGAGATAAAGTTTCTCCCAAGAAATTCATGGATATTTCAATTCCTTTTACAAATGTATCAATAATATCTAGTAAATTACCATTTTCCTTGCCTATTAAATTATATATAAAATTTACTAAGTGGAGGGAGAGAGGTGATTATTATCCACAAAAACAACAAAATATTTTGAATAACAGACATGAATACAATCACACTCAAACTACAATCCAACTACTGAATGAGAAAATTGATGAAGAAAAGAAAATATTTTATTCATTGAATTAAAAACACGATAATTAAAATTATATATCCTTTTGTCCCCTAATCAAAAAATAATTTTACCCCTCTATTTGATTGGTATTAGACATAGAAGAAGGGTAAACCAAAAAAAATCTACAACAAATATAGAAAAATAATTAAAATTTATAACATAAAGCAGGAATAATTTCCCTTAGTACCATCAGATTGCATTTTTTTATAGATATATACCTATTAATCCCCATTAAACCCCCTGTGAGAATCTTTCTCTTTTTAATTTTAATATCTCCTTTGAAATTTCCTGTTTCCTAAGAATCCATATCTTGAACTCTTTTCTCCTGATCTTCAATTAAAAATAGTACATGCTGGATCCACTGTTCCCAAATTCATAGATCCCATCCCTTTTTTTAGTTTATGAAATTAACCAAATATATAGAAAGTATTTAAATGGTGTAATATATAAAAATGAACACCCCGTGGTTTCAACACTTTAAATTTATTCCAATCTATAATAAAGAATTGACTATGATGTGACTCATAACATTTTTCTTATCCTGAATTCCTGTATCCCTTTTTGTTATGCATTCCATCCCCAAATCATGACAACATTTAAAATAGAAAATTCATTGAAACATTCCCAAATTCACTTCATGATGTGACTGAACATCCTCCATCATGGAAATCAGTTAGTTACTTCCCTTTATGTTTGAATTTAGTGACATCTCGACATATATTCATCTTCTATGACACAAATCTTCTTTATATTATTCTCCTTAAAAAAGAAAAAAATCACGCATGAGAGATCTAATGAAATCCCACCATGTACAAAACCTTATGAATCCCTCTCCATCACTTCAAAATATATTAACTGAAAACTTGGATACGATTTTACCAAGTGTAAAGTTTTACGCAAGTCTAAAAATCATACACATGATAGATTTCTCTTCTTTATAAAAGGAAAATATATTACACAATTACTATAAACTCCATAAAATTTTATGTATCTGTTGAAATATTTTACAAATATCCATCCTTTTAATTTTTTTTCCTCTTTTAATGATAAAGGATATTATGTATCAGCTAAAATATATGACATGAATATAAATACTTGCATAGTATATATGAATATATTATGAGGCACATAGAGGAATTAATTTTCCATTTAACTTAATTAATTATAATAAAAACTTACAAAAATTTCAAAAATATATTTCGTATATAGGGAAAGATCTACACATAGAATTTTTTTAGTGAAATCCAAATAATATCTTACATATCGCCTCTGAACTTAAAAACTTTTCCAAATCTACTTCTTCTACAAATATATTATGTATTATGGGAATTTTCTAAAATTATAATTATCGATTGATAAACATTTTTTTTATAATTTATCTATATTACTTCCGAAGTCCTCCAGACTTCTCCAAATACATCCAATTCTCGTTCATGAAAATATTTTCCAAGAAAAAAAATAATTCTCCCCTCATATTCACATCTTCATCTCAAAGTATACTCATCCCTCTTTGCATCCATACTAAAAAATATAATAATACGTTAATAATTTACAAAACCATATTTCACAAAAATCCATTGCTAGCACATATATTTTGGGTTGGCCATAAATCCAATAGAGTTTCATCATTGGGATGTAATGATTTGAAAAATTCTCCACAGTAGCTGTTGTAACCAAATACTTCTTCCCTCAACAAAACAATTCAAAAACATTATCTTAAAAATAATAAAACAACGGATAATCATGAGTTATACATTCATTTTATTTCATATATTAAAAAAATCATTGAAATTCAAAAATTTGGCCATTCTATATAATAATTAAAACATAAAATATAATTGCACTTTAATAATAAAACTTCCTGAAACCCAATTAATTAGTAAACGTAAGGGAATAAAATGAATAGAATATTAATAAAAAATGATGTATGTATTTCCTCTTTAAGTGATTCATGGATCATGTGTGGATATATCAAGAGGAATATTAGCATGGATTCTTTACCAAAATGAAGACATGAATAGAGTGACATAATAATTTGTCCATTTGAATTATTACTTTCAAGGAAATTGTTATTTTAAATTAATTATAAATTAAATTTATAAGATTATTTCAAGGATATTCCTGGGTTTTCAACATTAATCAATTTATATATTATGCACTGAAACTGATGAAAAATAATTGGTCACCAAACCACCACTTTCTTTGAACCCAAAAATATTTAGTTTCTATCAATGTAGTCACATTAAAATTTATAATTATTTATCATTTCTTTGATGAATTTTTGCAATTGTTTTTTTATTTTATTTCAATAATTTTTTTTATTAATACAATAATCAAGATAACACATTCATCTAGTTTTTGTGGCCATGAATAGGTTAATAACACATAAAGAATTCTTGAAGATACCATTCCGAGGTGTCGAGGCTATTGATGCTTAATATGGATAATCATCTTGTAATAGTAAATTGCACTTTGTGTACACATGGTGTAGGTCACAAAAATCATGAACAGTTGTGTAGATCAGTTTTTCATTTCATTACACACCATTTATTAACCACTAAGGTGAAATATAATTTGAAAGGGTCTACATGAAGTATAAATGAAATACACACCATGTACCCCCACATAGTTTTGAACCTGTGTAAATCATGACATATCATGTGGCCAACTACAAAAATTCATTACACATCGTATAATAAAAGTCAGCCGAGTGACACAACCAGATATGAATTACATGGCTTATCGCTGTTTTTACACATTTTTTCAAACATGAAAACACATGGAAGTTACACACAGAGACATTAGTAATGTCCTATGGGTGTCCATAGAAAGACTACATGGTGTGTAGCTGGTTGTACATGCCATGTAACACAAAAAAGATTACAGAAGGTATACACTGGGACTGGCATGTTGTGTGAGTCAACATGTGGATAATTCATGTGAGATATGAACTTCATGATTTGTAGCTAGATTTGCATTGATAGGTTTCATTCCACACTAGGTACACACTGAGAGATTTTTAGTGCGTTTTGTGAAAACAAATTATTAATAATTATTATCAATGTAAATTATATAACTGCATGATGTGAGATAGTAGTCTTATACACTATGTTCTTCAAATGTTTTTCTAGAGGTACATGTCACATATATTTATGGAATTATATAATGAAATATATGTTTTGTATACTACACGCCATAACCCACAAATTACACACAATATATATAACGACACACCATTTGAGAATACATATAGTGTAAGTAGATTGTACATTTCATGGACCAAACACAATGTGAGTCACAAGATATAACGAGTGACAATACACACCTTGTAATTAATAAATTCAAAAAAAATATTTTATCAAACATAGAAGGTACACACCGTATCACCTTCGGAGTACATTACATGAGTGTGTTTGTGTATTAAGTTCTAGTAATGTGTAACGCCCCAACCCCAGTTACCCAGAGTCGGTGCATTATTACATAACATTGGCATGATCACAAGAAAGATCAAATCTCGAAAGACCGATTGGTTTAGTAGCCTTGGAAACATTAGATATATTCATAAAGTTTTACATTACATCATAAAGTGAAAAACTACTACAACAACATAATGTCTCCATAGTCCACAATATTATCCCCTCATAATATCCCTGCAGGTCATTCATAACTTACTTCTTCATATCCTGGGAAAAATAAAACATAGAAAAGGGGGTGAGCTCAAATGCCCAGTAAGGATAAAAATATAGAGGAAACTATAAAAAATAAGCATAAACATTTAAGGCAATGTATAACTAAAACAAAATCCTTTTAAACTTAAACTTCAACATAGTATGCAAAAAGTAAAATGAAATAATTCCATTTACTTATTCACATGTATATTCTACTAATCTAATAATCACATGCAATATCAATAACCACTTTCATAATGATGGAATGCATAATTCTAGACTATCATAACCACATAGCCAAGGCCTCGTGCCAAGACTACAAATAAGATTTTTCCAAGGCCTTGTGCCAAGACACTAGTTTGTCTCATGAGACCTACCGATGCATCGAGGAGCTATAGCGGGCTCCACCCGTCATATATTAAGTCCAATTCATTCCTATAAGAAAAGGTTTAAACATAACATAAACATTTGTATTAAAACTAGCATACGAAATGTCAATACTTTCACCATAAACTATGAACGGTATAAAAATAGCACATCCACAGTCAAACATATCACAAAACCTTCAATACAACATAAAAGTTTTGTAACATAATAAATCAACTTCACATAAGCATAAAATCCAACAAAGGATGTTGACATAGATGAAATCAAAACTCTTTTTAGAGAAATATCTCATTTTATTTTGAAATAATTTAAGAGAAATATAAAATAAAACATTTTCTTTGAAAATATTCTTATAAGCTTGTAAGGGAAGCTTTGAAGATTTTATAACGGCGGAAAATAGCCACACCCGCCATATAAGTTAAAAAAACATTCTTACCTTAATTCGGTCGAAAAGGTTAAAAAGGACCTTGTTTTGAAAACAACAGAAATATTCCTTTTTAAACAAATTATAAAAGTCAAAAAGGGTATAATTTACTTTAACTCATATTCTATTAAATAGTAAAAAGGTTTTGAAAGAAATTTTTAAGAAACATGGATGTGGATGATAAAGAGATCCCAGTAGATTATTACGTATAAACAACCTCGGATAATAAAGAGATTGTGAAATAACCCTTACCTTGTAATTTTCCTTGGTTGGGGTAGGTTAACCTCCTGTATAATAGTGAAATAATTTTTATTAAATTATACAAGAATGATATACATTCATATGATATCATATATGATCTTTCAACATTGCTTTGTTAATAATATCTTAGTATTATCGTTGCTTCGGGTGTTAACTTACTCGTTTTCTTTTATATGTTTTGTTAGGTAAGCCATGTTTTTAATGTATAGGTTGTATATTATTCATATACAGAATGATATCGAGTACTTAAACATTATTTTTAAATCATCAAATGATAATTATACTTGAATGGATATGATGGAGAATGAATCTCATCGCGTTCGTGGAGACGGTAGTCCGTACGTACGCACGAGCGACAATATCATTTTTTTGATATTAAAATAATATATAAATAGATGGTATATCATATATACAGAATCATTAACATGTTATATTTATTATTTACATGTGTTACACATCATTATTATACCCATCCAAATATTAATTTATTGAATAACAATTACACCAAGACGTGGAGACGGTAATCCGTACGTACGCACGTATGGTGACATGTTATTCAAAGGATGGATAGAATACTGAATATGGTTGTACCATATTTATAATAACATCAAAGTATATATATTATACTGGAGTTACTATTTTAGAATGGTAACAACAAAGGAATAAGAAGTGGAAGAAGAAATGAACTTGGAAAAAGGTGGTGAAATCATTACCTCTTCTTCGGTTTCTTCCTTTGGATTTGATCAAAAGGGCTCCATAGGTTGGCTTTTTGATCAAAATATGGCCTCTAGGTTGTATTGAGGGAAGTTGGGAGAGTATTTTGGCAGAGTTTGGCCGAACCAAAAGGCTTTGAAGGTGTGAAAAATTGAGAAGGAGGAGTGCCATTTTATAAGAGGGGTGAGGGGAACCTTTGGAAAAGCTAGAAATATTAATTTATAATAAATTCATATTCAGTTTATAATGGCTACAAAGTTGATTATTTAAATTTTAAGGTGGGGATGGGTCGAAAACAACTCAACCAATAGAATTTATACAGGTTTGGGTACTTATATTAACCTTATCTTTAAGTATTAACTCTAAGTTAATTAGTTTCACTTTTACAATGTCTCTTTGTATTTTTATATTATATGGTCATTAAACATACCATATACATCCAAGAGACCCACAATTATTCCATTAATGATACAACTATCATTATATAAGTCTCTTGGCCGAACCTTAGATTTTTAGGAATTTAATATCAATTAATAATATAATATTTATTTTAAAAATTCTTTTATGTCCATTTTGATACTATTCAATAGTTGATTTTTTTGAAACTCATAACAGAATTATTACTTAGAAAAAATTTAATTTAATCATTCCTAACATGTCATATTAACTTATAAAATTATTGTAATTCATAAAAAGTCTCCAATTATATTTATTTGTGTATTTATAATATCAATTATTTTAATTTTTCACTATTATGGTAATTACTGCATCATCATTGTGTCATAAATAAATTAAATTATTTAATGTCTAAAAATTATAAATAAAATATATTTATGTATTAAATCTTTTTATGTTTCTAATGAATATTTATAGTCAAAAATACAACATATATAACCCTATTTAAAAGTTGTTTTTCTAAAAGATATATGCTTGTGTCATTTTTGTACTCATTTTAACTTAATTAAAATAAAGTGTCCCTATCACCTAAAAGTGGCTCCATGGGGTCTCAAAATCGACCGAAAGATGCATATGGTCGAACATGTATCAACCAATAAGGTTAGGACACGTTTTAGGGTAATTTAGTATTATTATAATATTATTTTTTAACCCTTATTTACCGGATTTACCCTTAACCATGGTAAATAAAATATTTACCGCAGTAATTATTCAAAATGTCTAAAAATAAATGTTAACTATTTACACAATTTGAAAATCCTGATTCTCAATATGGAATCCATTTTTACAAATTCAAAACACCGAAGTGGAAGATATTAATTTAAAATTAATTCCCATTGTTAAAACAAAAAGCGTGTTTTTAAGAGATAATAACTATCAAAAGATTGACACGTGTTTATATCCGGTTTAATTGTAAAATTATGTCCAATGAAAAAAATTGTATTAAATGTTAAAAATATATTACAAATATACTTTAAAACCTTTCATATTTATAATTTATCACTATTAATTATTTTGATTAAAAAATTTGTTTCTAATAAAAATTTTGTAATTTTCACTATTCATCAAAATATGAAAGTTATCCGAAAAGTACCAAAATTTCACCTTAGGATAAATTCGATATTCCAAATCCAAAAATTAAGTCCATTTTTAAATATAAAATATATATAATTTCAAAAAGTAGGTATTACTATTCATAACGGCTAGTTTGATCGGTTGTGGTGTGTGTTAAAACTCGAAGTTACGTACAACACACGCTACTGTATTATTCAAAGGAAAGCGTACCGTGGAAGCTTGGAATGTTTTATTTTAAATTTTTTATGTCCCCATTTAGTCAAAAAGTTTAATATATTGTATTTAAAAAGGGTTCACTATTAAAAGTTGATAAAAGTGCAATACATAAAATGAATTTGTTCTCATAATATGGATTCTAAAATT
Organism: Viscum album; assembly: GCA_963277665.1. Lineage (NCBI taxonomy): Eukaryota > Viridiplantae > Streptophyta > Magnoliopsida > Santalales > Viscaceae > Viscum > Viscum album. The sequence continues at coordinate 76,364 of CAUJRU010000869.1, forward strand.
ATAAGGATTATATAAAGTTTAAAATTTAGTTAATACTTTTCATAACCTCTTTTGAATGGATTTTTTTTGTAAATTATGGTGTGATTGAACTCGGTGTTGCGTGTAGTGCAAGTTATTGAATTATTTTGAAGAAATAACACACTATGAATTCTTGGGGTGTTACATTCTCCCCTCCTTCAATAAATTGCGTCCTCGCAATTTGAAATTGTTCTCCAAAAATAAAAGGTTGAAAATAGAAAATATATTTGTGGAAAAACTGACATCATAAATTTGGTTACTAAAATTTAGTCATAATATGGGGAAAAGAGAAATGAAAGGGTCACCACCAAATTATGATCTCGATTAGGAGAACATTGGTGGCAATTAGAGACATATAATTGGAGGAAAAACGTAAATATTTATAGGTAGTGATTGAGGTCATCAATCACAAACACGTATAAAATTGAGGTCCTTAAATTCATCAATCTATGATGATTTGAAATACCATCAGTTCAACAAAACATAGGGTATTGGGATAACACATTTTTGAAATTTCAAAATATCTTAGTTGAAATCCCACATCGAAAAATGAATTAATGAGGCCTCTATTTAAAATAAAGAGTGGAAAGTATGAAGATTTCCAAAAATAACACATACTAGGGTTCGATGTAGGAAAATATGGATATGGAAGAGAAATCTAACCATCAATTATCTGCTGGAGAGTGGTAGAGAACATGGCTATGAAAAGGCCAACAATCCCAAATCCATAAATTAGTGATGATTTAAGGTACCATCTAGGACAACATTTTTGTTCTAAGTTCCTTTTATTAATGTTGAGGAATTTATTTATGATATTGGATAAGATCATAAGGATATATACTTACTTTATAATTAGAGTTTTATCCATTAATAAATTTCTACCAGAAACTCATCTTTCACTCTAAAAGATAATAGAACGTAAAAAAATTCTATTTATACTATTCGTATAGGGTTCCAAAATAAACGAATTTATAATTCATCTTCCAGATCTTTTAATAAAAACTACATTATTTAATCCAGGACATCTCATGGGCCAGTGGTAGGTGATACACCCTTGTCGCCCTTCGGTTGTGGGTTTAAGTCTTGTGGCCTTGCCGGTCGCGACGGGTTGCCGCCCGACCTCCGGGTTCTCCTTTTATGGCAATCCAAAATTAATCTCAAACTAGAATTTATCCAAAATACTTCTGTCCAAACTCACAGTCCTACATTAATAAGGAAGGTAAACATAATGTAGATCCTTTTTACCCCGTAATAGAATATTAATACCTTCATCATGTATTCTCTTAAAACACTGAAACATCCTGAATTACCATAATCCTTATTGATTACATTCATGCTCCCTTATTCCATATAGAATGCTGGATATACTTCATCAATCCAAAAATGTTTTAAACCCCAAAAATGATGGAATATACAAATCATTAACCAACTTTAAGGTAGTCAAGAATATCCAATATAATTTATCCAAATCAATCATGTATTATTCTAAAATCCCTACCTTGGTATCAGAACCATATTATGGTTTATCTTTCTATCAACCATATATTTTCCCAAAATTTAACCTGCTATTGAGTCACTTTTCTTTGTTCCACACAATCTCAAGTCCTTAATGAAATAGTATTGCAGTACAATCCTTATATACTCCATAATTATTATAACAAGTACATTGTTGATACAACACTCAAATGACATAATCAACATAAGAACTCTAATTATTCCTCTTCATCTGTGGTAGTATCATAACTTGATTATTATCCAATAGCATCATTTGCGGCATAGTCTGATGACTAGGACATAGGTTTGCGTAGTGTCAAAACTCCTTGAAAATGAAGCATTGTACATTTGAAACCATTTTCTTACCCTTTAAATCACGTACTTTGTGCCCTTTTCCTCCACACTTATAACAAACTCCCATTCCTTTCAGGCAAGTTCCAGGGTGTTTCTTTCCACAATTATCACATATGGGAAAATTATTCTTTTCCCTCTTCCCTTTATCCATATTTCTCTCTTCCATACTTTTCTTCTCTTGCTTCCCTTCAAAGCCATAGGACTCAGTAAACTCTTTACTTATCTTATCAACACATGATATTATTTTCTTCATATGATGATAATACATGCGAGACTATTTCTCTTATAAATTCTGGCTTAAGACCATGGAATATATGATCCTTATTTCTCTTTGTATCTTGTGCATTTCTAGAGTTCTCATTCCTTCTACTGGGCGCCATTTCTAAACAATGGCATACATTAGATTAGTTTATGAATAACAATACCTAATCCCAAACTTGTAAAACACATAACATAAATTAAATAGTTTATGGATATAATCCATAATCATAAAAATGTCTCCTTTGAAGAAGTATATACTCATAAAACCTTCATAATGATTTGTAAAGAAAATGAGAGTTATCCTAAGCATATCCCCCGAGAGTGTCGTAACCAAGAGTGCGGCAATGCCCGTTATCGTGCACCAGTTCCCGTTCGAGTCTAGCTCAAAGCGGTGTTTTCGGGTTTTAGCCCTAGGTACATCTGTACCAGAGCCGCCTCTACCTGCTCGTATCCAGACATGGATGTATTTCTCAGAAAACTCACAAAATCTCTACAATACCAAATTCTAGGATGTTTTTCTATACTAATCCTCAAAGTCCATCTTAAATCTATGTGCTCTAATCAGATTTTATCTAAATCTAGCTTCCAAGGTTTGTACTAAACTTCCTCTGATACCAACTGTAACGCCCCGATCCCAGTTACCCAGAGTCGGTGAAATATTACATAACATTGGCATAATCACAAGAAAGATAAAATCTCGAAAGGCCGATTGGTTTAGTAGCCTTGGAAACACTAGATATATTCATAAAGTTTTACATTACATCATAAAGTAAAAAACTACTACAACAACATAATTTCTCCATAGTCCACACTATTATCCCCTCATAATATCCCTGCAGGCCATTCATAACTTACTTCTTCATATCCTGGGAAAAAGAAAACATAGAAAAGGGGGTGAGCTCAAATACCCAGTAAGGATAACAATATAGCGGAAACTCTCAAAAATAAGCATAAACATTTAAGGCAATGTATAACTAAAACAAAAGCCTTTTAAACTTGAACTTCAACATAGTATGGAAAATGTAAAATGAAATAATTCCATTTACTTATTCACATGGATATTCTACTAATCAAATAATCACATGAAATATCAATAACCACTTTTATAATGATGGAATGCATAATGCCAGACTATCATAACCACATAGCCAAGGCCTCGTGCCAAGACTACAAATAAGATTTTGCCAAGGCCTTATGCCAAGACATTAGTTTGTCTCATGAGACCTACCGATGCATCAAGGAGCTATAGCGGGCTCCACCCATCACATATTAAGTCCAATGCATTCCCATATGAAAAGGTTTAAACATAACATAAACATTCGTATTAAAACTAGCATACGAAATGTCAATACTTTCACCATAAACTATGAATGGTATAAAAATAGCACATCCACAGTCAAACATATCATAAAACCTTAAATACAACATATAAGTTTTGTATTATAATAAATCAACTTCACATAAGCGTAAAATCCAACAAAGGATGTTGAAATAGATGAAATTAATACTCTTTTTAGAGAAATATATCTTTTTTATTTTGAAATAATTTAAGAGCCATATATAATAAAACATTTTCCTTGAAAATATTATTATAATCTTGTAAGGGAAGCTTTGAAGATTTTATAACGGCATAAAATAGCCGCACCCGCCGTATAAGTTAAAAAAACATTCTTACCTTAATTCGGTCGAAAAGGTTAAAAAGGACCTTATTTTGAAAATGACGAAAATATTCCGTTATAAACCACTTATAAAAGTAAAAAAGGGTATAAATGACTTTAACTCATATTCTAGTAAATATTAAAATTATTTTGACATACATTTTTAAGAAACATGGATGTGGATGATAAAGAGATCCCAGTAGATTATTACGTATAAACAACCTCAGATAATGAAGAGATTGTGAAATAACCCTTACCTTGTACTTTTCCTTGGTTGGGGTAGGTTAAACTCCTGTATAATAGTGAAATAATTGTTTTTAAATTATACAAGAATCATATTCATTCATATGATATCATATATGATCTTTTAACATTGCTTTGTTAATAATATCTTAGTATTATCGTTGTTTCGGGTGTTAACTTACTCGTTTTCTTTTATATGTTTTGTTACGTAAGCCATATTTTTAATGGATAGGATGTATATTATTCATATACATAATGATATCCAGTCCTTAAACATTATTTTTAAATCATCAAATGATAATTATACTTGAATGGATATGATGGAGAATGAATCTCATCGCGTTCGTGGAGACGGTAGTCCGTACGTACGCACGAGCAACAATATCATTGTTTTGATATTAAAATAATATATAAATGGATGTTATATCATAAATATAGAATCATTAACATGTTATATTTATTATTTACATGTGTTACACATAATTATTATACCCATCCAAATATTAATTTATTGAATAACAATTACACCACAATGTGGAGACGGTAAGCCGTATGTACGCACGTATGGTGACATGTTATTCCAAGGATGGATAGAATACTGAATATGGTTGTACCATATTTATAATAACATCATAGTATATATATGATACTGGATTTATTTTTTTAGAATGGTAACAACAAAGGAAGAAGAAGTGGAAGAATAAATGAACTTGGAAAAGGGTGGTGAAATCATTACCTCTTCTTCAGTTTCTTCCTTTTGATTTGATCAAAAGGTCTCCTTAGGTTGGTTTTCTGATTAAAACAAGGCCTCTAGGTTGTAGTGAGGTAAGTTGAGAGAGTATTTTGGCAGATTTTGGCCGAACCAAAAGGTTTTGAAGGTGTGAAGAAATGAGAAGGAGGAGTGCCCTTTTATAAGAGGGGTGAGGGGCACCTTTGGAAAAGCTAGAAATATTAATTTATAATAAATTCATATTCGGTTTATAATGGCTAAAAAGTTTATTATTTAAATTTTAAGGTGGGGATGGGTAGAAAAAAACTCAAACAATAGAATTTATACAGGTTTGGGTACTCATATTAACCTTATCTTTATGTATTAACTCTTAATTAATTAGTTTCACTTTTACAATGTCTTTTTTGTATTTTTATATTATATGGTTAATAAACATACCATATACATCCAAGAGACCCCCAAGTGGTCCATTAATGATACACCTATCATTATATAAGTCTCTTGGCCGAACCTTAGATTTTTAGGAATTTAATATCAATTAATAATATAATATTTGTTTTAAAAATTCTTTTATGTCAATTTTGACACTATTCAATAGTTGATTTTTTTGAAACTCATAACAGAATGATTAATTCGAAATAATTTAATTAAATAATTCCTAACATGTCATATTAACTTATAAAATTAGTTTAATTCATAAAAAGTCACAAATTCTATTTATTTGTGTATTTATAATATCAATTATTTTAATTTTTCACTATTATGGTAATTACTGCATCATCATTGTGTCATAAATAAATTAAATTATTTAATGTCTAAAAATTATAAATAAAATATCTTTATGTAGTTAAAATTTGTATGTTTCTAATGAATATTTATAGTTGAAAATACAACATATATAACCCTATTTAAAAATTGTTTTTCTAATAGATATATGCTTGTGTCATTTTTGTACTCATTTTAACTTAATTAAAATAAAGTGTCCCTATCACCTAAAAGTGGCTCCATGGGGTCTCAAAATCGACCAAAAGATTCATATGGTCGAACATGTATCAACCAATAAGGTTAGGACATGTTTTAGGGTAATTTAGTATTATTATAATATTATTTTTTAACCCTTATTTACCGGATTTACCCTTAACCATGGTAAATAAAATATTTACCGCAGTAATTATTCAAAATGTCTAAAAATAAATGATAAATATTTACACAATTTGAAAATCCTGATTCCAAATATGGAATCCATTTTTCCAAATTCAAAACATAGAATTTGCAGAAATTAATTTAAAATTAATTCCCGTTGTTAAAACAAAAAGCGTGTTTTTAAGAGATAATAACTATCAAAAGATTGACACTTGTTTATGCTTGGTTTAATTGTAAAATTTTTTCCAATGACCAACAGTGTATTAAATAGTAAAACTATATTCTAAATATACTTTAAAACCTTTCAAATTCATAATTTATGTAACATCCCAAGGTTCCACTATACGCTTCTCTTTCAATAATGCAAAGCTTGCATTGTACGCAAGTTCGAGTTCTAACACACCGCGACTAATCAAAGTAGCCGTTATGAATAGTAATACACTCTTTTTAAAATTATGGAAATATTATATTTCAATATGGATTTCATTCTTGTATTCGTACTATCGAAATTATCCAAAGTTGAATTTTTTGTAATTTTCTGAGAACTTCCAATTTTTATGAATAGTGAAAAATACATAAAACAACTTTTTTGATCAAAATAATTAATAGTGATAAATTATACTATTGAGTGGTTTTAAAGTATAATTAGAATATATTTTTACCATTTTATCCAATGGTGGTCATTATAATTAATTTAACATTGAAATTGGACATAAACAATTGTCAATCTTTTGATATAAATTGTTACTTAAAAACACGCTATTTGTTGTGACAGCCGGAATTAATTATAAAATTAATTAATGCAACTTATATGTTTGAAATTTTGTAAAATAGACATCATTTTTAAAATCGGAATATCAAATATAGATTAGGGTGAATTTTTGTGATTTTTCTGAAAAACTTCAATTTTTCATGAATAGCGAAACCACTAAGTGGTACTTATAAAAACTGATTTTTCGTTTAAATGAAATTTTACCACTTCTGTGTTTTGAATTTCAAAAATCTGACATACTTGGATGTCATTAAGAAGTAAAATTTTTTTCAATGAGATTGAAATAATTTTTGGTGAATAGTAACTTTTATGTTCTTAATCGCGATTAGAGGTAATTAGTGTAGTTTAAGGTAAAAATAATGTTTTAATAATATGAGATGAGCTTGAAACATGTCCTACCCTCATTTTATGTGCCATGGCCGACCAATAAAATCCATGGGTCAACTTGGGGACCCCATGGAGCCACTTTAGTGGGAAAATGACATAAATACCTTTTATTTAATGTTAAAGTAAAAAATAACACAAACATGAAATGTTTCAATGAAACAATTTTTATATGGGGTTATACAAGTAATATTTTTGAGTAAAAATAGTCATTGGAAAGATAAAAAGATTTCCTACATCATGATATTTTTTTTATAATTTTTAGACATTAAATAAATTAAATTATTTGTGACACCATGATGATGCAGCGATTACCTCATTAATTAACGATTTAAATAAAATGAAAATATAATGTAACTTCCAAGGCTTACACTTGTCCAAAGCCTATTGTATTGGTATATTTCGAACCCTTATCACCTTATACTCGAATTATAGAAGTTTGGGACCTTTAGAATCTGAAAAGCATTGTATAATAAAGTAATATTTCATTACTTTCCAAGAGTGCCCCTCCTCTCCACTTATAAAAGGCCCCCACCACTACCACCTTACTCAGCCTTTCAAAGCCTTTTGTCTCAGACAAACTCTGCCCAAATACTCTCCCAACATCCATCCCTTACTCTTAGAAGCCTCACTTTGGGCAGAATTCTCCCCAAGGAAGCCTTTGGCTCAAATCAAAAGAGTTACCCAATTTTAAGGTAATGTCTTCTCTTATGTTATTTTGTTTTATTTTGCTTATCCAAACCCCTAAACTCTTTTTATTCCTTTATTTTGTAAAAACACCAGTATCCTCAATATACTAGGATGTTTTTATAATGGGTATTCGAGCTACAATTACACACACCTACATCTAATGGTTAAATAACATACGGTTTCTGTAGATGGTGAATTTCTGCCTCACGAAACGATGATTGTTCAACAATCATAAAACACCTTCAAAGGTGGCCATTAAGATGTCACTATATTTATTTATGATATATAATATGTTTATGTTTTATTTAAGCCTCTGTATTTTTCATTTATGGCATACCATTATGATTTCCATTATGGGTAAACGCGATAATTTCATTTTAGGAAGTGCAGACTACCGCCCCCTCAAAGTGATTTGAATCGTTAATGCCATATGTGGGATTTTTAAAGGATGGAGTAAATAGTATTATACATTATATTATACTGGAATTATATTATACCTTTATATAATTATAACATCATTCCATTAAATACGAAATAGAAATGAAAGTAGCGTTCATGCGTACGTACGGCTTACCGTCTCCATGAACGGTGCATTTCATTTATTACCTCTAAATGTTATGTAATATTATAAATGAATGTATGTACTACATATATATGATATATATGATATCTACATAATGAATATAATTATGGATATAATGGATATTTCACCACATGAACAACTTGTAATTATAAGAAGTTTATTTTTGACTCAAGTACCAGAGATCTACAAAACAACCATTATTAACATAAATAAATACATAATGTTCATAACATGGTAATAAGTGATATAAAAGGAATAAAAAACTTGAAAAAGGTTCTTAAGAAATTATAAATTAACTCTAGTTTATTATTTAGGAGGATAAAGAACGGTCGAGTCAAGACAGGACGCAAGGTAAGGGAACTTCTTAACCCAATTTCCATTCTTTGGGTTAATCTCCTAATTTGAAATTATGTCATGATATTATTATGTCCTATCTCGTTTTTTTACTTCCTTTATGTGTATTTATAGTGAATACACATAATAAATCAACTTTATTTTAAAAAAATTATCTTTGTAAGGACTTCGTCTCAATCTCCATTCATTGAGACATATTTTGTTTTATACACAAATTTCTTTTATACGGTGTATAAAACCCTTTGACTTTTATGTTTAATCAAAAGGAATCTTTTTATATGAAGCGTTTTACTAAACGAAAAAAGGGAATGTTTTTCTTGTCGTATGTATGCGGCGACAACGACTTCTCCGCCGTTGTGACCATTATTTGAGTTTCGACTTCCTCTACAAGACATAACTTTTTTTAAAATGAAAAATAAATACCAAGTTATACTTTTATTTTATGTTGTTATTGAAAATGGTTTTGATGAAGTTTTATTATATAAATGTGTTGTATTGATATCTTGTGATTGAAATGTGGAAATGTTATGTTTTCTTTTATGCATGTTTTATGTGATATGATTATGTTATGGTTTATGATATGTTTAAACTTGTTCATATGAGGAATGCATTGGATTTAATAATTGACGGGTGGAGCCCGCTATAGATCCTCGATGCATCGGTAGGTCTCATGAGACAAACTAGTGTCTTGGCACGAGGCCTTGACCAAATCGTATTTTTGGTCTTGGCACGAGGCCTTGACTACGTGGTTATGATAGTCTGGCATTATGCATTCCATCATTATGAAAGTGGTTATTGATATTGCATGGGATTATTCGACTAGTAGAATATCCATGTGAGTAAGTAAATGACATTATTTAATTTTATTTTTTCCATATCATGCTGAAGTTCAAGTTTAAACAGGCTTTTGTTTTAGTTATACATTGCCTTAAATGCTAATGTTTATTTATGAAAGCTTCCGCAATATTGTTATCCTTACTGAGCATCTGATCTCACCCCTTTCAATGTTTTAATATTTTCCAGGATGTGAAGAAGTATTTTATGAATGACCTGCAGGGCTAGTCAGAAAGGGATATGAGTGTGGACTATGAAGACCATGTTATAGTAGTTTTTTTACTTTATGATGTAATGAAAGACTTAGGAATGTCTCTAGTGTTTCCAAGGCTACTAAACTAATCGGTCTTTCGAGACTTGATCTTTTGTGATCATGCCAATGTTACGAAGTAATGCACCGACTCTGGGTAGGTGGGGTCGGGGCGTTACAGTTGGTATCAGAGGCAGTTTAGTACTAACCATGGAAGCTAGATTTAGATAAACTCTGATTAGAGCACATAGCCCAAAGATAGAATTTGAGGATTAGTATAGAAAGAGCTTCCTAGAATTTTGGTATTGTAGAGATGTTGTGTGTTTTCCGAGCAATACATACCTGTCTGGATACGAGCAGGTAGAGGCGGCTATGGCACAGATGTACCTAGAGGTAAAACCCTAAAACACCGCTTTGAGCTAGACTCGAACGAGAACTCGTGCACGACAACGGGCCTTGCTGCACTCTTGGTTACGACACTCCTGGGGGATATGCTTAGGATAATTCTCATTTTATTTACAAACCACTATGAAGGGTTATGAGTATATACTTCCTCAAAGAAAACATTTTTATGAATTATATCCATAAATAGTTCAATTTATGTTAGGTATTTTACAAGTATGGAATTATATATGTTGAATCATAAACTAATCTAGTTTATGCCTTCGTTTAGAAATGGCGCCTAGTGGAAGGAATGGAAACCGTATCAATGCACACACTCAGTGTAGCGATTTCCCTCCTGCTCAAGATAATTATTGTGGATCAGGAGATATAACTGGTGCTGATCAACTTATTACCATACTGGGACAACTCAATCAGGTTATGAATAATAACCTTACTCGTATGGAGCACCCTGATACGCAATGTGGAGGATCAATGTTAGACCGATTCATGAGGCAAAAACCGCCAACATTTATTGGGGATACAAATCCATTAGTAGCTGAGAAATGGATAAACTCCTTAGAAAAAATATTCTATGACTTGGGGAGTAGTGAAAGGGAGAAGGTTGTCATGGCAGACTACCGCCTCACTGGAGATGCCGATAAATGGTGGTCGCTGATTCAAAACACAAAGGAAGATGAAGAAGTATCAAATATGGAATGGAGAGAGTTAAAAGATCTTTTCTTAGAAAAATTCTTTCCACATGACCATCAAGCAGATATGGAAAGGCAATTTCTGAGTATGAGGCAGAAGGAGGATGAGAATGTCGCAAAGTATGAGGCTAACTTTACAAGGTTAGCGAGGCGTGCTGCAGATTATATACGTAACCCAAGAAATAATATTGACCGTTTTTTTATGGGTTAAAACCATTTCTCCGTCGAGCTTTAGTATCACAATCTTTCTCAACGTACGAAGATATAGTCTCGTGTTCTATCAAGACAGAAAAGGAATTCTTTAAGTCTTATGACAACAAAGTAAAGCAAGAGAAGAAGAGAATGATGGAACAAGATACAGATAAAGGGAAAAGGGAAAGAATAATTTTCCATTATGTGATAATTGTGGGAAGAATCACCCTGGTACTTTCCTAAAGGGAATGAGAGTTTGTTACAAATGTGGAGAGAAATGTCATCAGGCTCGTGATTGTAAGGGAAAGAAAGATGCTATCAATGATTAATGCTATAATTGTAGGGAAATGGGGAATTATGCAAATGAATGTCCTAAGCGTCAGGGAAACTTACCTCCGAAAAGTTTAAGGGATCAAGGACAATCATATGTTGTTACTACAGTAGAAGCGGAATAATTAATGTATTGGTGCTTTTAGACTCAAGGATTATATTCTTGTTATAAAAATAATGTGATATATATAAGGATTGTACTACAATAATTGTTGTTATCATTAAGGTTTTAATATGATAAAGGTAATCATATTTTTAGTATGTGACAAAAAGATAAACTTTAATTTGTTTGGGGAATCTGATGTTACAATTGATTTTGGAATATAGAGACCTTTTAGAGAAAGTCTGGACAGAGGTATTTTGGAAAACTAGAATGGTTGGAATGAATTAAGTTGATCTTTGGATAATATTGTTTAAGGTTAAAACATTTCTGAACATTATTTTGGGAATATTATAATACTATAGTTTTAGGAAAAGGACAACCTGCAGGGTGGGGCATAACCAGTCGTGTCGGACAAAGCTGCAGGAATTGAACCAACAACCATAGTGTGATAAGCCATTATTACCTACCACTAGCCTACAGGTAGTCCCTGGTTATTACAAAATAGTTTTCCTAATATTAATGTTATGTGGTAATGTTTGGAACCTTATACAATTAGGATAAATAGAATATTTTTGAGTTCTGTTACCATTTGGAGTGAAAGATGGGTTTGTGGTAAAAATTTATTAAATAATGAAAGTCTACATGACAAGTAAGTATATTTCCTTACGTTCTTAGTAAATCTCCTAAATAAATTCCTCAACTTTATAAAAGGTAACTTAAAACAAAAACGTTGCCGGTTAACTTTTCCAACTGGGGATTCAATAACTATTTAACCAATCACAAGTTTGTGATTTTCTTATGGTTAACTTTCTCCTAATCTTGTTTTCTACGACTCTCCATCAGACCTTGATGGTTTGTTTTTCCTCCATATCCATATTTTCATAGAATCCTAGTATGGGCTATCTCGGGTGACCTTTGTACTTCTCTTTCTTTTTTTAATGTTATATTCTTATTAACCCTATTTCCGATGTGGGTTTTCCACAAAGGTATTTTCTATTTTCAACCTTTTATTTTCAAAGAAAAATTTGAAATTGCGAGGATGCAATTTATTGAATGAGGGGAGAATGTAACACCCCGAGCTTCTACTATACACTTTTATTTCAATAATGCAATAGCTTGAATTGTACGCAGGTTCGAGTTCTAACACACCGCGACTAATCAAAGTAGCCGTTATGAATAGTAATACCCACTTTTTAAAATTATGGAAATCTTATATTTCAATATGGACTTCATTTTTGTATTCGTAATTTCGAAATTATCCAAAGTTTAATTTTTTGTAATTTCATGAGAACTTCCAATTTTTATGAATTGTGAAAAATACATAAAACAACTTTTTTGATAAAATAATTAATAGTGATAAATTATACTGTTGAGTGGTGTTAATGTATAATTAGAATATATTTTTACCATTTTATACAATGGTGGTCATTATAATTAATTTAACATTGAAATTGGACATAAACAATTGTCAATCTTTTGATATAAATTGTTTCTTAAAAACACGCTATTTGTTGTGACAGTGGGAATTAATTATAAAATTAATTAATGCAACTTATATGTTTGTAATTTTGTAAAATAGACCTCATTTTTGAAATCAGAATATCAAATATAGCTTAGGGTGAATTTTTGTGATTTTTCTGAAAAACTTCAATTTTTGATGAATAGTGAAACCACTAAGTGGTACTTATAAAAACTGATTTTTCGTTTAAATGAAATTTTACCACTTCTGTGTTATGAATTTCGAAAATCCTACATACATGGTTTTCATTAAGAAGTAAAATGTGGTTCAATGAGATTAAAATAATTTTTGGTGAATAGTAACTTTTAAGTTCTTAATCGCGATTAGAGGTAATTAGTGTAGTTTAAGGTAAAAATAATGTTTTAATAATATGAGATGATCTTGACACATGTCATGCCCTCATTGGATGTGCCATGGCCGACCAATAAAATCCATGGTTCAACATGGGGACCCCATGGAGCCACTTTAGTTGGAAAATGACATAAATACCTTTTATTTAATGTTAAAGTAAAAAATAACACAAACATGAAATGTTTTACTAAAACAATTTTTACATGGGGTTATACAAGTCATATTTTTGACTATAAATAGTCATTGGAAATCTAAACAGATTTCCTACTTCATGATATTTTTTTTTATAATTTTTAGACATTAAATAAATTAAATTATTTATGACACCATGATGATGCAGCGATTACCTCATTAATTAACGATTTAAATAAAATGAAAAGATAATGTAAAATCCAAGGCTTACACTTGTCCAAAGCCTATTGGATGGGTATATTTCGAACCCTTATCACCTTATCCTCGAATTATAGAAGTGTGGGACCTTTAGAATCTGAAAATCATTGTATAATAAAGTAGTATTTCATTACTTTCCAAGAGTGCCCCTCCTCTAGACTTATAAAAGGCCCCCACCACTACCACCTTACTCACCCTTTCAAAGCCTTTTGGCTCGGCCAACCTCTGCCCAAATACTCTCCCAAATTACCTGCATTACTCCTAGAAGCCACACTTTGGGCAAAATTCTTCCCAAGGAAGCCTTTGTCTCAAATCAAAAGAGTTACCCAATTTTACGGTAATGTCTTCTCTTATGTTATTTTGTTTTATTTTGTTTATCCAAACCCCAAAACACTTTTTATTCCTTTCTTTTGTAACAACACCAGTATCCTCAATATACTAGGATGTTGTTATAATGGGTATTCGAGCTACACTTACACACACCTACATCTAATGGTTAAAGAACATACGGTTTCTGTGGATGGCGAGTTTCTGCCTCACGAAACGATGATTGTTCAACACTCATAAAACACCTTCAAAGGACGCCATTAAGATGTAACTATATTTATATATGATATATAATATGTTTATGTTTTACTTAAGCTTCTGTATTTTTCATTTACGGCAAACCTTTATGATTTCCATTATGGGTAAACGCGATAATTTAATTTTAGGAAGTGCGGACTACCGCCCCCTCAAAGTGATTTGAATCGTTAATGTCATATGTGGGATATATAAAGGATAGAGTAAATGGTATTATAAATTATATTATACTGGAATTATATTGTACCTTTATAAAATTATAACATCATTCCATTAAATACGAAATATAAATGAAAGTAGCGTTCATGCGTACGTACGGCTTACCGTCTCCATGAATGGTGCATTTCATTTCTTACCTCTAAATGTTATGTAATATTATAAATGTATGTATCTACTGGATATATATGATATATATGATATCTAAATCATGAATATAATTATGGATATAATGGATATTTCACCACATGAACAACTTGTAATTATAAGAAGTTTATTTGTGACTCAAGTACCAAAGATCTACAAAATGACCGTTATTAACTTAAATAAATACATAATGTTCATAACATGGTAATAAGTGATAAAAATGGAATAAAAAACTTGAAAAAGTTTCTTAAGAAATTATAAATTAACTCTAGTTTATTATTCAGGTGGATAAAGAACGGTCGAGTCAAGACAGGATGCAAGGTAAGGGAACTTCTTAACCCAATTTCCATTCTTTGGGTTAATCTCCTACTTTGAAATTATGTCATGATATTATTATGTCCTATCTTGTATTTTTACTTCCTTTATGTGTATATATAGTGAATACACATAATAGATCAAATTTATTTAAAAAAAATGATCTTTGTAAGGACTTCTTCTCAATCTTCATTCATTGAGGCATATTTTGTTTTATACACAAATTTCTTTTATATGGTGTATAAACCCCTTGGACTTTTACGTTTAATCAAAAGGAATATTTTTATATGAATCATTTTAATAAACGAAAAAAGGGAATGTTTTTCTTGTCGTACGTATGCGGTGACAACGACTTCTCCACCACCGTGACCATTATTTGAGTTTCGTCTTCCTCTACAAGCCATATCTTTTTTTAAAATGAAAAATAAATACGAAGTTCTACTTTTATTTTATTTTTGTATTGAAAATGGTTTTGATGAAGTTTTATTATATCAATGTGTTGTATTGATATCTTGTGATTGAAATGTGGAAATGTTATGTTTCCTTTATGCATGTTTTATGTGATACGATTATGTTATGGTTTATGATATGTTTAAACCTGTTCATATGAGGAATGCATTGGACTTAATAAGTGACGGGTGGAGCCTGCTATAGCTCCTCGATGCATCGGTAGGTCCCATGAGACAAACTAGTGTCTCGTCATGAGGCCTTGACAAAATCTTATTTGTGGTCTTGGCACGAGGCCTTGACTATGTGGTTATGATAGTCTGGCATTATGCATTCCATCATTATGAAAGTGGTTATTGATATAGCATGGGATTATTAGACTAGTAGAATATCCATGTGAGTAAGTAAATGACATTATTTAATTTTATTTTTTCCATATCATGATGAAGTTCAAGTTTAAAAAGGCTTTTGTTTTAGTTATACATTGCCTTAAATGTTAATGTTTATTTATGAAAGCTTCCGCAATATTGTTATCCTTACTGAGCATCTGAGCTCACCCCTTTCAATGTTTTAATATTTTCCAGGATGTGAAGAAGTATTTTATGAATGAACTGCAGGGATACTCAGAAAGGTATATGAGTGTGGACTATGAAGACCATGTTATTGTAGTTTTTTTTACATTATGATGTAATGAAAGACTTATGAATGTATCTAGTGTTTCCAAGGCTACTAAACTAATCGGTCTTTCGAGACTTGATCTTTTGTGATCATGCCAATGTTATGAAGTAATGCACCGACTCTGGGTAGGTGGGGTCGGGGCGTTACAATTTATCATTATTAATTATTTTGATTTAAAAAGTTGTTTCTAATTAAAATTTAGTAATTTTCACTATTCATCAAAATATTAAAGTTATCCGAAAAGTACCAAAATTTCACCTTAGGCTAAATTCGATATTTGGAATCCAAAAATGAAGTCAATTTTGAAATATAAAATATATATAATTTCAAAAATTAGGTATTACTATTCATACCGGCTAGTTTGATCGGTTGTGGTGTGTGTTAAAACTCGAAGTTGCGTACAACACACGCAACTGTATTATTCAAAGGAAAGCGTACCGTGGAAGCTTGAGATGTTTTATTTTAAATTTTTTATGTCCCCATTTAGTCAAAAAGTTTAAAATATTGTATTTAAAAAGGGTTCACTATTAAAAGTTTATAAAAGTGCAATACTGAAAATGAATTTGTTCCCATAATATGGATTCTAAAATTATAAGGATTATATAAACTTTAAAATTTAGTTAATACTATTCATAACCTCTTTTGAATGGATTTTTTTTTGTAAGTCATGGTGCGATTGAACTCGGTGTTGCGTGTAGTGCAAGTTATTGAATTATTTTGAAGATATAACACACTCTGAAATCTTGGGGTGTTACATAATGAATTTAATGTTATACATAAAGGTACAAACCATGTGTTCTCTTCCTTACATGTTGTGTGGTCAATTATTTTAATTAAAATAATAAAACAAAATGTCAAATTCATCATATCTCAATGATTTTTGGCTAGAATATAAAGATGAAGAATTACTTAATTAATAAATTTATTAATTTATTAATTCTAGTAACATTATCTTAATTAGAATAAATTGAATTAATTCCAACCAGTCTAAAGGCATAGTCATTGCATGTTTTGATTGATCATGAGTTTGAATGATCTTTGTATGTGTTGAGTTTATTTGATTTAATTATTTATTCCATGGATTTTTGTGATAAATTTATTATTAAAATAAATATTATGACCTATGAATCATCACTCCATATTTTATTATGTATGTTCTTATGTATCTATGGTTTATTTTATGTAACCACGAGCCCATGGTACCCCTCACCTAAATGTGAGTAAACTTTTGTAGAGGATGGATATTATAAGGAGAGGATATGTTTTAAGACCTAATCCAAGGGGAAACCAACCAAGGGGATTTATAAATTAATTGATGAATTCTAGAACTCAAGCTAGGAATATTCTTAAAGTGTTTTCCCCCAAGGGTCACAGTTGATTTATCTCTACTTGATAGACAAAAAGGTAGATAAAATCTCATCATTATATCACATATTTATTTCATTTTTTCAAATAAATAGTTATTTATTAATTTATCCAATGAATAGTTTCTTGGAATGATTAAACCTGATCACATAAACTAAATAAATTAACAATCAGGAAAATAATAAAATAAAATTAGATTTTATGTATAAATTAATTTATCGGACATAGTTAATTAATTATGTAAATTCTATATAAGATTAAATATCATGTGGAGAATAAAATATTGAACATATACTGATTAGTTTAAGAAAATAACTCAAATAAAATATAGTAAATTCCTTCTATCTTTTATACAACCATAGTTAAAGTGTCATTTAAGCCATAATCTGGGACAATTTTCTATTGTTGGCGAGTCTTAACAAATATAATGAGTTTTCTTAACTAAATTGGTATTATGGTTAATAGAAATAGTCTACTTAATATAAAAATTTGAGGAAATCATTGAGGAAATATGGGAATAATATTTTAGGAATGGAGAATCCACTCAATAGATCAGGGAACAACGAATAAATGCGGTTGGAAAGTAAAGCCTCTCCAAATACCTTTTAGTAATTCTCATGGATATTGACTGGGTTATGTAGAAGGAAATATGGATCATTTTTTCTAAAATATTCAGAAGATGTGATATTCTTCATCCAATGATGATGGGTGTTGGGATTTGATAAAATAATGAGTGGATAATTATATTAATTTATTATGCTACAACAAAAAAACATGACAAAGTACTAAACACACAAACATAAAAATATATAAACACACACTCGTCATAATTAATTGACAATAACAAAAATAAATGACCATTATTATAATATATTTAATATTAATTTATATATTATTCTATATATTAATATTTAAAATTATAAGTACATTTATATTTATTTTAATATTTGTATATACATATTATTAATATTACATATATAATTACATTACATATCAATAAAAATAAATTTTATTTATATAACATTAATATGCACACACACACACATACATACAAATACACACTCAAACACAAAAATTAAAACAAAATTAATACTAATTTATTATAACTGAATATATGATTTTTAATATATATAAGTTTATATATATATATATTTATGTCAATTTTTTTATTAATATATATGTAATAACATATATATTAATTTATATATTAATATATAGCATATATATTTATATATTACAATATGTTATAACATATATATATATGAGTAATATATAATTTATATATTAATTTATATATATAATAAATGATATATTAATTTTTACCAACATATATAAATAATAACTTATAATAACATATATATTAATTTATATCATCATATATTAACACATATATATATATAATATATACAAAAATATATGTTAATATATAATAAAATATATTAATTTTAATATTAATATATAACATGTATATTAGGTTATATTTAAATATATAAAATATATCAATTTATATATTAAATTATATGTACATATATAACTATATATATAAATATATAAATAATTTAGAAGAATATATATATGCACATACTCACACATAAATACATTTTCACACGTATATAAATAATATATATATATATATATATATATTAACATATATATATATATATATAAATTTATAAGTATAGTTATATTAATATATATATATATTAATAATATATACATATATAATATATTTTAGTATATATAAATATATATGTATATATAATTATATATTATTTTTTTACTTATATAAAAATATATTAACATGAAAATAAATAGTGTAAAACCTATTTTTTAAAAGAAATATGCATGAACACAATGGTACGTGCGTTCACATCAAAATGAATGGTCAAAGGATTGATTCCCGCAACCATTGAAATTTATATTCATGTATGGGGGTTGTTGATGACATGTGACATATTAGCGTGAGGGAGGGGGGGGGGGGGGTTGACGCAACCTAAGGGAGCGGGGGTTGGGGGTTGGGGTGATAGGGTGGGAAAATATGTGGTGGGTGACCCAGGGGAGTATAAATTTAATTTAACATAATAAAAATTTTAAATTATAGAAAATGTATATAAATTTTCCCATGTTTATATAAATTTGGATAAATTTATAATCACTTCATTTGACCTCATTTTAACTAAATGCCGAAAATTACATTAGTGGTGTTTAGAAATGTGAACCATTTCAAAAATAAAAGTTTCTAAATAATTTTTTTATAGTGAATCTTCTAACCGATGTTGACTTATATGAATGGTATAATAACTTTAATATGGTTCCATTCTATGAGTGTAATTTTTATTTACTAATATAACCATTTATCAATGATCCCATTAATGAGAAAAGTGAGGAGGCACAAAAATTCTTTTGGAAACATGTGGATGCTGATTTGGATGTCCAATGCATCATGTTAACCTTTATGACTGGTGATCTATATATTCTTTATGAAGACATGGATTAATTCCCCATTCCCGTATTTCTTTGATCATATTTGGGATAAAGCTATACAAGAGTGGTATGAAATATCCAATCACTCCTGGTATACAAGGTAGGATAAGGACTTCAAGGAATACATAATATAATTAAGATGATTGAATATATTGAGAATTTAAAAAATATGGGATACATCCATCCCATTGAATTGTGTAGAGACCTCATACTCACCTCACTTTATTTGAGTTTCTCAATTTTAATTTTTAATTTCAATATGAATAATATATAGAAAATTCTCCAAGATCTGTTAATTCTGATTTTCCAAGAGAAGAAAGACATAAAACATGAAAAACATCTAGTTCTTATGTTAAAACTTAGGGAAGGAAATGAGAATGGGTCTAACAAAAATTTTATGTCTAAGGTATCTTTAAACCTCCCTTAAAAAGGTGAAAGATCAAAAAAATTATAAGGAGTATGATGCAATATTTTTTCTTTTGGAAATAAAGTCCATTAAAATAACTTTGATTTAGTAAATAAGTATGGTAAATATTTAAGCATTTTTTTTATGAAGTTTAATCTTTCAATTTATATATATTGGGTATTAGATATAACCTTTAGTTCTTACATTTATATCCAAATATTTCAACCAAGTAGAATTTAAAAGATTACTATTGGTGAGGTGGATCTTTTATTTTCCAATGGAGTAATAATTTATATGCTGAAAATTGGAGACTACCACATTATTTTTCATAATTTATTGGTTCTAGTTATAAATAATTTTTATTATGTTCCTAGTTTAACCAAGAATATAATTTCTATGTCCATTATATACATGTATGGATTTGATTTCAAGTTCAAAAATAAAGAATGATACTTCTATAAATATAACATATGTTATGGATGACACATTTGAATAACAACCTTTATATACTAAAATATAAAAATAATATTTTAGTAATAGATAACAAAACAAGTTCAAATGACTCATATCACACCTAGTTTTGGAATAACCATTTTGTTCAAGTAAATGAGAATCATTGAAAAAATTATTTCAATAAGGGTGTTTATACTAATTTGAACTAAAATTATTGGATACAAGCTATGATTTTTTAAAAAGTAAAATGAATAAAACAAAATTTAGTTGAAAAGGTGAAATAGCTATAGAGATTTTGTAATTAGTTCATACAAATTCATGTAGAACTTTTCCAGTAAAAGCTACAGGTGGATACTCTTACGTTGTAATTTTTACCAATGACATTAAAAGATATGGATATATCTAATTAATGAGGTATAATTATGATTTCTTGGAGAAATTCTTGAAATAAAATAGTAATATTGAGAATCATCTTGGTAAGAAGAAAAATAAACTCCACTCATATTGGGGTGGGGAGTATCATAACTAAGATTTCATCGATTATCTAATTTTTTTCGAAATACTGTCCAAACTAACTCCACATTATACGGCATAGTGGAGTCATTTCAATTTAAGTAGGAACCAATTTTTTTTTGATATGGTGAGATTGTTTTCGAGTCATGATTATAAAATCTATCCTATTTCATTCATAAACATTTCATTACATTTTTCAAAATGGAGGATCTTTTATAGTTCAGCTTCTTAGAAACAAGGTACATAATACATGAAAACATAAAAAAATATTCTAAAAACATTAAAGTATTCTTCATGGTTCATACTAAGTAATTTTAATAAATCTCATAACCTAGGGACATATATAAAATTAAAAGGTGAGCATAAGGCCCTGTAAGGTGAAACAAGAGAAACAATTTACTTGTATCCTGAAAAATATTGATAAGAACTTAAGGAATATCATAAAAGAATGAGTAAAGGAAAAATGTGTCATATCATATTAAAATGAACTTGAATAATATCATGTAAATTTGGATACAACATTCAAGTGAGACATTGATTAGAAAATCACCATGGATTTTCACTGAGATTTCATAAAAAATACCACAGTTATTCACCAAGGTATCATAAAACATATCATCTCTAGAGATTAAATTCTTTACCCAAAGAATTGGAGTGACATATGGGTGAAACATTAATATTTATTAATTATTTTTAACCACATATATCATAATAAAACATTTCATAAATAACTCATGGAGAATAAAATAAATGATCTTCATATCAAAATCATGGTGTTTTAAAAAATATGCTTAAAAAAAGATCATTGTGGCATTATTAACCCCTGAAAAAGGAACAAAGGATTCATGTATGTTAAAAACAAAATTAAATATATCAAATTTAAATCTAGGTGAATAACCCTCTAAAATAAAGCGTTTGGATTATTGAGAAAATAAAATAAGTGTATTTATTGTGAAAAAAGAGAGAAATTTTGAGGAGAGAATTCGACAGCATAGAGAGTGTGAAACATGGTTGTAGAAAATAGTAAAAAGAGAGGGTGGAAAGATATCCCACTCATAAGAGACTTGTAATACAATAAATCTATTGAATAAAATAGTCATAAAAACATATATTGGAAATTTTAAAGACATACCACATAAAAAGGTAACTTTAAAGAAAAAGAGAATTTGATATTTCCCTTACATTGTAGAGTTGATACTAAAACATTAGGATAAAGAAATTGTGGGAATGAGGAAAACATGGGAGGTAAACTATCATTTATTTGTGGAGGAATAGTTATTAGTGAAAGGAAATGGATAAATGTGTTGGTATTTATATCAAAAGAGAAGGATTCGTTTATCAATTTCCTTGGACACATAGGTAGTGGTAAATGAAAAACCATGGGCTTGCCCAAGGTATTTGACCATGGTATTGGAAACATGAGACAAAAATTATGTCATTTTAATACAAAAGAGTCGTAAAAAAATATATATTAATTATTACATCATTATTACATAGTTATCAATTTATTAAACTTATTAAAAAACCCATATATTTTTTCTACTATTCACTAAAAACTAAATTATTTTAGAAAAGTATAACAAATCCACCCTAACCTAGTTTTGAAATACTAATTTCAAAAATGATATATATTTTTCTATAATAATTAAACAAATATGATAATTTTTACTTTTAAATATAAAATCCTTATTTATAAAAAATAATAACATATTGAAAAACTATTCTCTAAAAAAATTGATGAAATGAGAATTTTATTTATACAAAAGGATTAACCTTTAAGTAAAAAAGGTATCGACACATAACTCCTTATACAACCACATATTACCTAAGGGTAAGGTGTATGATGGTGATATATTGATGAGGTGGTTTGGATAACATCGCCTGGGTGGTAAGTTATACTAACTTGAACTTCTCTCGAAGGAGATTTCATTAATGTTTCACTTGTTGAATCTTATCTTGGGATTGGTCGATAGAGAAGTCCAGTGAAGCTACATCCCTCCCATGTTATGAAAAATGGGATTTGTATAACATGACTCTACTGGTTAAGACCATCATTCCTCTTTTCTACAGTAATTATACATTTTCAAAACATTGCATATAAATTCTAATGATAACCTCCAAATTATTATCAAGAGTATAATTACCAATGTTCATATATTCCAACGGTCAGGTTTAACCAATGTTCATATAAAAATTTAATCTCTATGGTCAAATTCAAATTTTTATTAACTTCATAAAAAATTATGGGTTTTTTTAATTATATAACACACAATTTCAGGAACAATTTATCATTAAAAAAGTTCAGTTCATTACATTTATCATCCATTAATAAATCCCATCCATGAAATTTAAACGCGTTCTCTCAGTTAATAAAAGATTTAGGTACATATGCCTCATTGTATACTCTTGTTCCCACATCACTTCTTTATATTTGTGGTTCCACCATAATAGTTTGATGAGTTGGGTGGTCTTGTTGTGTAGAACCTTGTTTCTATGGTCCAAGATCTCTATCTGTTATTCCTCATAAGATGGGTCATGTTCCAGTTGTACCACCTAAGGATTTAGTATGTGTGAAGGGTTAGGTATGTTCTTAATCAATATATATACATTTAATACATTGTGAACTTGAGCTATATTTGGATGAACTGAAAGCCGATAGGCCACTACTTCTATGTGATCAAGGATTTTATAAGGGCCAATATATCTGGGGATATGATTCCCTTTCATTCCAAACCTCATGGATCTCTTCCAAGGTGATATTTGAAGAAACACTTTGTCTCCAAAATTGAACTCCAAGTCCCTTTTATATTTGTCAGTATATCTCTTATATTGAATATGATCATCCTTAATGTTGTGGGATGACATGAACCTTTTCTGTCATCTCTTACACAAGATCTAGCCCAAGAAACTTTACCTCACCAACTTCATCCCCACAAGTAGGAGTTCTATATCTCTCCTCATATAAAGCATCATAAGGTGCCATTTGAATACCCAAATGGAAGATGTTGTTTTATAAGAACTCAACTAATGGGAGATGTTGATCCCATCCACCTTTAAATACCATTTATAATGTTCTTAGCATGCCGTTAAGTGTTTGAATAGTCCTTTCAGATTATCCAGATGTTTTGGGGTGATAGGCCATAAAAAAATTTAATTTGATTCCCAAATCATGTTGAATACTTCTCCATAATTATGATGTGAACTTGTATCATGATAAAATATGATAGAGAGTGGAACTCTATGAAACCTCACCACTTTCCTTATGTAATTATTGACAATTGATCTAGGGTTAATTATTTTTAGATATTGATAAAATGAGAAGTCTTGGTGAGATGGTACACTATAACCCATATCACATTGTTTCCTTTGGATGTTTTCGGGAGACCAGTGACAATGTCCATATTGATATTTTCCCACTTCCATGTTTTTATAGGTAGTGGTTTTAAAACCCCTTTAGGAAGTTTTTTCTTTTCCTTCACTTGTTAACACACCAGGCACATTGTTAGTGTAGTCATCAATATCCCTTTTCATGTTATCTCGCCAATAATGATCCTGAAGGTACAAAAAAATATTAGTGATTCCATGATGTATAGATAATGTATAGTTATGAGCTTCATCTATAATCTCCATGTTTATTTCTAGAATATATGGAACACATATCCTTGTACAAAATTTCAGTACACATTATTAATCAATATTAAACTCATGAAACTTCCCATTATTCACATCCACTTTATTATTCTATAATAAATGATCTTCTCTTTGATATTTCTTAATATTATCTAGTAACGGTGGTTGAGAAATCATTTGTCATTTTTTTGATGATTTCCCTTCCATTACTACTTCCATATATAGTTTTACTATGTATTTGGTAAAAGGATCTCCTTGAATCCTCATCATTGATAGAACAATAGGGTATTTCATACTTAATACATCATTGACTTTGTTTGCTCTTATTGGATGATAATGAATTGAACAATAATAGTTTTCAAGAAGTTATAACCATATCTTATGTCTCATGTTCAATTTATTTTTCCTTAAAATATACTTCAAACATTCATGGTCCTTGTATATATAACATTTCTCCCCATAAAAACAGTGCCCCTATATGATCTAAGTAAAAAAAACCACAACTAGATCAATGTCATTCCTAGTATAATTCTACTTATGAGGCTTTACCTATCAACATCCATGAGCAATCACCTTGTGATATTTTATGAGGACACTCCCAAGCCCTTTTAGAGATGCATTACTAAAAAAAATTCTCTGATAGAGGGTAGATTTTACATGGGTGGAGTAACCAATATCTTCTTCAGCTCTTGGAAACTTTCTTCACACTCTTTTATCCAGATAAAATTGTCCCCTTTTCGAGTTAGCTTGGTTAATGTATTAACAATTTATGAAAAGTTTTTTACATACCTTTGATAATATGCCACTAATCCAAGAAAAATAATAATATCAATTATTTTTATAGGATGAGTCCACTCCTATACCACATTTTCCTTTCTAGGGTCATATTAGATTCCTTCATTGGTTAAAATGTTCTCCAATAAAGAAACATGTTGTAACCAAAAATCACATTTGCTAAACTTTCCAAATATCCTCCCATTCCTCAGAGTTTGTAGAATAACCCTTATATGATCCTCATGATCCTTGGACTGTTATAATATATCAAAATATCATGTATAAAAACCACCATAAAGTTATCAAGGTAGTCCTTAAATACTCTATTCATCAAATCCATAAATATAGCAGGTGCATTAATCAAGATGATGGTAATAAAAGAACTCAAAATGACTATATCTTGATCATTAAGTTGTATTTGGAATATATTATTTATTCACCCTCAATTGATGATAACCAGATCGAAGTTCAATCTTGGGGAAGAATTTATCCCCACAAATATGGTCAAATATATCATCAATCCTTGGAAGAGGGTACTTGTTCTTCCTTGTGATCTCGTTAAGTTCTCTAAAATCAATGTATAGCTGCATTGATCCATCCTCATTATTCACAATAAGAAAAGGAGATATCCAAGGATACACACTTGGTTAGATAAAATCATTATCCAAAAGATCTTCGAGTTGTTTCCTAAATCCCTCAAACTAAACTTTTTCAAATATATACAAGGTCTTTGAAATTAGCTTCCATATGAGCATGAGCTCAATGGAGAACTCTAACTATATTTCTGGGGAAGGTCTAGGTAACTCCTCAGGAAATATGTCAATGTATTCTTGAATTATGGGGACATTTTCTATTCATATAGTTTCATTTCCTCCTTCATATTCACTGATCATTTCCATAAAGAAGGCAATTGGATCTTCTTCTAGAAAAAGCTCAGGTCAGGATATCTATCCTTTGAAAAAAATTATTAGTATTCCATTAAAGACTGTTAAGATTTAATTTATTCTATAGTTAATCTTGGTATTATAATTTCAGATCCAGTCCATCCCTAGTATAATATTGAATTTCAACATGGGAACGAATACTATATTTTTGATGAGATTATGATCACCAAAGTAAATAATAGAGTTTCTATACATTGTTGATCCTTGGAGACTCCCTCTATGATTCTTAATTGATATTTATTCTTCTAGTATTTTTGGTGGTGGTTCTATATTGTTTGTAAACTTAGAGGAAATAGAGGAATTCATCGAACCTCAATCAATTAAATTAATTTCTAGCTTTGAGATAAAAACAAGAGTGTTTGTCACTACACCATTTGGAACTTCAACTTCAGTCTTCATGATAGAAAAATCACAACATTCCTACCTTTACCTATACTAAAGTTTATGGTGATCACCCTACACTATATTTGGATTTGGATGGTGATCGAAAAATTTCCCAAGCTATACACACTTGAATCATTAGACTTTAATATGGGACTAAACCATCTACCCTTTGTTATTAGTGTTGAGAAGTTGAGGATTCAACTCACTATTACAATTCTGAGAAATATGGTCATCTCTTCTATACATGTAAACGTTCCCACTACCAAGGAATAAGTTCCCCAAGTGTTTATTCCCAAATTTATTGCTAGTGGAAATTTGAAATTTCATTCCCCCTCATTCATCATCCATGTTCCACCCAATGTATAACTCCAAATATCTCTTCTTTTCATTCAATTTATGAGAGCATGGAAAATCTCCAAACAGCAGTTCAAGATTCATATGACTTCTCAATATATCCTTATCGCTATCATAGTCACAATTGTCTAGATTCAATCGTAGATTTTGTCTTATTCCTCTGAAGAATCTATCAACCTTTCTATTAGGGTCCATGAAAAAGATAGAGGTGCAATGAGAAAACCTTGTAATGTTTATCTCATAGATTGCCAAAGATTTATTCTCCTTCTACTTTAGCTCTAGGAATTCATTCTCCATTTTCGTTCACATTGAATGGGGGAATTAATTTTTGATGAAAGTTCCCCATAACTCTTCCCACTGAATAACATCAATTTCCTTTCTTGGCATCTTTTTTTTAACAATTGTCCACCACTGATCAGTTTCTCCCTCTAAGTATAATCAGACAGGGTGACTTTCTCTTGTTCCAAAAAATGAAGTATAGAAAATATATTTTCAATAGATCTGATCCATTTTTCATAAATCAATGGTTCATTAGATCAAATTAAATTTGGTGGTTTTTGATGTATAAAGACTCAACAGAAAGTTGTTCCCTTTGAGGTGAATCTGGTCTCTCAGTGTGATTTAAGTTATTGTTCATAACTCAAGTCAGTTTATTCTTTATTCTCAATAATTTTCCCATTATCTATTTCATCAAGATTACTTAATCACATTGTCTATTTCTCTCACTATTTATGTGGTTCCTCTTATTTCATGGAATTTTCTAAAAGGAAAAAACCTTAGTGAGAAATGTGTTTCTTTTAAGAATCTTTTAACTCTTCTGGAATTTTATATGTCAAAACATCATTTCTTAAATATGATATTCACTAAAAATATTTAAATTTTTTATAAATCCTTTATAATGGTTCATAAAAATCTTTTGATTCACTAAACATGTCCTCTAGGAGTGTCAATACATGTGTGAAGTATGGCCTGCTATCATGTATTGGGTTATGCTGAGTCAGAACCGATGCACCTTGTCAGAGTTTTTACCCCAAGGTACATCTGTTGCGGAAACACATCCACTTTTCCATATCCAGATAGTGATTTCCTTTCTTGGAAACTGCCGACTTAATACTTTACCAAAATAACATGATGTTTTACTCTATTTTAACTTTTCTATAAGGTTCTTATTAAAGTTTGAAAATACTAATTTACAAAAATAACTAAAACACCCTTTTTACCAATTATGTCATCCCACATTTTCTATTCATAAACTTCTAATTACATTATACAGAATAGAGGATCTTTTAAAGTTTTTTTTCTTGGAAGCAAGGTATATAATAAACGAAAACATAAAACATTATTCTAAAAAACATGAAAGGATTATTCATGGTTTATTCTAAGTAATTTTATTGCATATCATAACTTGAAAACATAAATCAATGTAAAGGATGAGAATAAGGCTCAATAAGGGAAACAAGTGAAACCGTTGACATGTGATCATGAGAAATATTGATAAGAACTTGAGAAATATCATAAATGTTTGAGAGAAGAAATAAATAGGTGTATCATAATAAAAATAACTTGAATAATAACATTGAAATTTGGATACAACATTTAAATGATACATTAATAATATTATCACCAAGTTTTTTTCACTGTGGTATCATAAAAATTAACAAGGTTATTCCACAAGGTATCGTAAAACATGTCATCTTCAAAGATTAAATTTTATAACCAATGATTTGAAGTTTTTTAGGTAAAAACTTTCATATGTATTAATTAATGTTATATAAATATATCATAATAAAACATTTTATAAATAGCCCATAGAGAATAAAAGAAATGGGTTTTATATCAAAATCATGACGTTTTAGAAAATCTGCTTAAAGACAAGATCTTTGTGTCACTATTAACCCACGAAAAAGGAAGGTGGGGTTCATGTATGCCAATACTAGAATAAAATGGATCATTTTGAAATCTAGGAAAATTGAACTGAAAAATAAAGTGTCTTGGGTATTCACAAAAGAAAATAAGTGAATTTCCCCTAGCATGAAGTTCTCCAAAAGGCGATTTTGTTCAAGCTTCACTTGTTGAAGCTCAAACTTGGATTAGTTATTAGGGAAGCTTAATGATGCTTCCTACCTCTCATATTATGAAAAATGGGATTCGTATCACATGACTCTACAGGTTGGGGCCATCTTTCATCGTTTTTTCATTAATTATCCTTTGTAAAAAATTTACTTATAAACTCTAGTGATAACATTAAAATTATTATCAGTTGTATAGTTCCCAATAGTCTTATTGTTAAACAGACATAATTAAAAAACATTCATATAACAGTTGAATTAAAATGGTTACATTTCATTTTTTATTCACTTAAAAAAATGATGGTTTGTTGTGAATAATTTAACACAAAATTTCAGTTAAAATTTTCATTCAAAAAGTTTAGTTCCTTAAAATGAATATCTTACATTTTATTTTTGGGGATACATATTGCCTACTACAACATACACACTATATCAAGTGAAAAACTAAAGTCGAAAGTGGAATTCAATATAATTTATGGAATGGGTAGAAATATTTTTTTTTCTTATACTTGAGTATTGGGATTTGCGGATGTTTAAAGGCTAATTCTTCAAAAAAAACTCACATCCCAAGGGATAAGGTATACATTTATAAGACATCTTAAAGAACCTAAATGATATTATCTATTAAATATCTCATATATAAGGGTGAATTCTGACAAACATGATACCTTTTATTGAAAAGGAACACAACTCCAAAATAGATAGTGGGAGTAATTAAGACTTTTATGAAGTTGATGATCAGGATGAAAAAGAGTTCTAATAGGAAACAATTCTTCAAGGACCAGTGGAAGATGTTGTTCCAGTGACATGGGTACTATATAGGAACATTAGAGAGGTTAAAGAACTAGAGAGATATGATTTTCTTTTCATTGAGAAAGGAAATAAATTTTTAGTTTAAAAAATGATCCTATATCATAAAATGAGTAATATTATATCATTGAATGTTTAAAATGGGAATAATATATGGATTCTAAAATTTATTCCATAAACCAAAAAAAGATTGGGTTTTTGTAGATCCTCTAGTTGATGTAAAGCCTTTTGGGTGTAAATAGGTATTCAAGATGAAACAAGACATGGATATAAAATTTATTATCCAAAAGTTATGACCATTTTTTAAGGGTTTTGAAATATCAAGGAATATACTATGTAATTTTTTTTTACTATTGTCCATGATGAAATCCATTAGAATTAAAATTTATAAAGAATATTACAATGATTATTATTTTTTTCAATTGAATATTAAGACTACCTTACTTAATGGAAACCATTTATAAGATGTTTATATTACACAACCAATAAATTTTGTGACACTAAAGGTTACCAATAAAGTGTTAAAGTTTTAGAGATCCACTTATGGGTTGATGAAATCATCAAGATAATAGAATATATAATTGGATGAATTCATATGGTAATTTGGTTTCATATAGAAAATATATGATCCACATGTCTAAAATATGTTTATTGGGAGTCGAATAGTTTTACTCATAGTATATATTGATGATATATTATTGATGGGAAACAATATACCAGTCTTAAATTCAATTAGGACATGATTAAAATAATTCATATACATGAAAGATTTAGCTGAAATAACCAATATTATAGGGATTAAAATCCATCAATATAGATCTAAGAGACTACTTGGATTATGTCAGGGTTAATACATTGATATGGTCTTGATGTGATTTAATATAGATAAATCCAAGAGAAAATTTATTCTAATATCACATTATATGCATATCTCGAAAGAAATGTGTCCTCAGACACAAGAAGAGCTATCGAGAGTGATTTGAATACCTTATGATTACGTTATTGTATCTATCATGGATTACATGATATGTATTTATATTTATATTTGATACTCTTTATATATAGATGATATACATCAAGAATACATAATAGTTCCACATTGTTCAGTTATAAAGTCCATTATGATTTACTTGAGGCATATGAAAGATGTGTGCCTGGTTTGTGGAGGATATGCATAACTAGTTGTGAGGGGATACATATATTCTAGTTTATAAATAGATTGTAATGACATAAAATTATTGTTGAGATATGTTTTTTGACATAATTAAGGATCCATGAGATGGAATATTTCTAAGAAAACAGTGGTCATTGACTCTATATCAGAGTCTGAGTATATTTTGGATCTTGATACTGCAAATGAAGAAGTGTGGATACACAAATATACCTAGGGTCTTGGTGTTTTACCCAATATTAAAGATGTTATAGCTATATATTGTGATAATATAATATTAGTGGTTCAATCCATCGATCCCCAGTCACATAAATGGACAAAAAATATTCTTTTGGTGTGTCATCTTTTGAGGGATTTTCCTAAATGGGTGAATCAACAAGAGGTAGAGTTGTCACATAAGAGAACATTGAAGGGCCATTGAGTAAAGTTATATATAAATAGAATAAAGAGTATCTTGTGAAAACTATTAAACTAAAATTTGTTATTAGTTGACTCTAGTTCATGTGAAAGGGTATTGGATTTGGATCCCCTGAAGAAACTAAATTTATACTTTTAACTACCAAGAATATTAATAAATATCTTATCATATGATGATTTTTAATTTTTCTAGCATTAATGTGATAATGGTTTGAGTGTATATGTCTAATGGGAATGTTATAATAGTTCCCCACAATAATTAGAACCTATAATTTCTATGAAAATATTATTAAACATATGCCCAATAGTAAAGATAAAATTTGTATGCTGGGATGTAGATGATGTTTGAATATTAGGGGTTTGAGGCTCATATGACATTGAGACTTCTTCTCATGAAGTTTTCACTTGTTAATTTCTAAGAAGGTTGGTTAAGAAGATAAAAAATTGAATAGTAATTTCAAATGTTTATGTTTCATTGGATATTAGTATATAGTAATGTGTGTATCTGTTTTTAAAATTCATATTATTGTTAACATATATCATGAATCACCTATTTTATTATATGGATGAAAATTGTGATGACATATTCTCATGATAAGGTATCATGCATCGGGTGTGCCATAAGTGATATGAAAATAATTATATAAGTCAAGATAAAGATTTTCCCTTTTAATTTAATGGATGAAGATATTTCTATTATTTTTATTGAAAGGAAATTTTCTAATTAAATCCATTATGATGGTAGTTCATTAATGAGTTCATTTTAGAGAGTTGAAGAAATATAAAATCCATAATACAATGTGATGAAATAAGTGTGAATCATTTTTAATGATATATTCAAATAAATATATTTTATTACATAGTTTTATTCAAAGGAAGGTTGTTCCCATTGTGATATTAATATCTTTAACTATGGGTGCCTTGACATGTTTGTAGATATTGATCTTAGACATTGGGTAAGTTCCCATAATGTTACTAAGAAAGATTCATATACGATAACACACTAAGTTTATTAAAAATATAATTAAATTCGATTAAATTTTATAATTTCAATAAATATTATTCAATGTTTTTTTAAGTTTAACTTTTCAAGTTAATTTGATCAGGTAAATTCAATCACTATATATTTCAGTTTAGAATATGTGAGATAAAGTTTATCTATTATTTATTATTCAGATGGTAATAAATAAATATTTTTTCACTAGTTCTGTCAATAAATTAATATAATATTTATTTAGTATTTTGAATATATAAATAAATATTTATTTGTGGGTTTTTTTAATAAATAAATAAATTATTTATTAATAGAATAATATTTATTTGACAAAATATTTTAATATTCAAAGTTTAATAAATTCCAAGGATGATTAGCAGGATGAGTTAAGGGACCATAATAAATGATAAATTTTATTTAATATCATTTAAATAAATATTAATTTATTTATATAAAAAATTATAGTTAAATAAACCCATGTCATGAAATATAATAATAATATTTATCATTATACATGGAAAATAACATAAATAAATATTTGATAAAGGGTCATCACTAGAAAAAAAAGGTTTTTATCAGCACTAAAAGGCATTTATCAATGCAAAAAAAGAACTTATAATAGAGCCGCAATTAATGGGGGTACACTTTATCAAATCTATTCGAAGCACTGATAAAGTCACCATTTATCTACGCTTCAATTAGCTCTAATAAAGGCTTCTCTGAATAGGTGTGCTATTTATATAACAGCACACCCAACCAACCTACAAAAAAATAAATAGCACCAAACTAGAAAAAATAACCTGCAGAAACCAGAAAAAACATCCACAAAAATAACCACCCATATTATATACAAAAGAACCACATACACGATAAAAATAATGAAAAAACAAACAGTGCATGCAATTGTTTGCAAACAATGATATATACATTTAATTGAAATCATGAATACACAAATATTCAATCATGGTATATACCAAAAAAAACTTCTATATACATTCTGAACAATGTTTTCTAAAATTACATTTATAATTATCCAAAAAAAAGTTAAAAACATTAATTTTTTCTCTTTTGACATATATGGTCCTCTGTAAAAAAATCTCTCTGATGGTAATAGTCACCAAAAAAATCATCCCAACTCGAGACAAAGGTTCCACATATATAATAAAACAAATATTACTTTAGTAATATTATGAATTAATAAATTAAACATTAATATGAAGAATACATTCAAAAAAAGTCAAATTTTAATAAAAATGATACATATGGAGTTATACCGGTCACACCGTGCATCGTATTGAGGTTGGGTAAGATTTATATATGACACAAATGAATAATGAATTGTTTTCCTAAATTATCAAAATAATTCAAATGTGTTTTCTTAGTTTTCAGAATGTTAGTTGTGTTTTTTACTAAAATATCATTTCAAAACAAAAACACGCAATTTGAGTCATATAGGTTACATAGTGCTTCGGTTTGATTGAAAATGCTTCATATATATCTCAAAGGACTTATGAATTTGTGTACATAATTTGGAAGATAATTAGAGTTTGTTTTCTTAGTTTTCAGTTAGTGACATGTTTTGATCTAAAATATCAATTTTAAACTGATAACAGACACTTTTAGTCATATTGATCACATCGTTCATCAGATTGAGGTGGGGTCGATTCCTAAACATCACAACCGACTCATAGATTGTTTTCATAAAATAATAAAACAATTAGAATGTGTTAGATCAGTTTTCATTATGTTAGTGTTTTTGTATTGAATTAATGTCAATTTTAAATAATAATACCCATTTGAAGTCATACCAATGACACCGTGCATCGGATTGAGGTGCAGTTTATTCCTATACATCATAATTGAGTGATATATAATTTTCTTAATGTATCAAAACAATGGGAATTGATTTCATTAGTTTTCAGTTTTTCCTTTTTTGTTTTTTTACTAAAATGTATTTTTAAACCGAAAACAGGCAATTTGAGTCATATTGGGCGCATTGTGCCTCAGTTTAATGTGAGACTGCATCATACATGTCACAAAGGACTGACGAGTCAATGAACTTAATTTTGAAGACAATCAGTGTAACATCCCAAGTAAGTAATGAATAATAGATATTTTTATCTATGTCTATTAGTGAATTAGATAGTGTTTTAGAGGCTTAAAATGAGAACAAATCCAATCTTAAGCATGGAATACACTAATATTTTTAAAAGATTGTTTTACTGCCTTTTGATGAAAAACCATTTTTAAATCTATATTTTGAAAATTTTATAAGCTATGTGTGTCAAAATAAACTTATTATTCATTATTGGGACATCAAAATTTACTTTGTGTGAATTTTTGGTATTTTTTCGATAAAGTTCATTTTTTAATGAATAGTGAAAATGTTGTATTTTAATTGAAAACCTATTATTAATATAATTTATTTATATGATTAGATTATCTTTTTAATTGGTTTTGATGTGAAATTAGAATATATTTTTACCATTTAATCCGATGGTGGTCATTGGAATCAATTTCACTTTGAAATTGGACTAAAACAGGTGTCAATATTTTGCTACTTATTGTTTCATAAAAACACGCTATTTATCATGACAGTGGGAATTAATTATTAAATTAATTAATGTAACATATATGTTTTGAATTTTTCAAAATAGACAACATTTTTGAATTTATAATATCAAATATAGCTTAGGGTGAAGTTTTGGTATTTTTCTGAAAAACTTCAATTTTTGATGAATAGTGAAACCACTAAGTGGTAGTTAAAGAAACTGATTTTTCGTTTAAATGAAACTTTGCCACTTATATGATTTTATTTTAAAAAATCCAACATACATGGTTTTCATTAATAAGTAAAATGTGGTTCAATGAGATTAAAATAATTTTTTGGTGAATAGTAACTTTTATGTTTTTAATCGCGATTAGAGGTAATTAGTGTAGTTTTAGGTAAAAATAATGTTTTAATAATATGAGATGAGCTTGACACATTTCCTAACCTGATTGGATGTGTCATGGCCGACCAAGAAAATCCATGGGTCAACTTGGGGACCCCATGGAGCCACTTTGGTTGGGAAATGACATAAATAACTTTTTATTTAATGTAAAAGTAAAAATGACACAAACATGAGATGTTTTACTAAAACAACTTTTACATGGGGTTATACAAGTCATATTTTTGACAATAAATATTAATTAGAAAGATAAAAATATTTCCTACATCATAATTTTTTTTATAATTTTTAGACATTAAATAAATTAAATTATTTATGACATCATAATGATGCAGCGATTATCTCATTAATAAAGGATTTATATAAAATGAAACGATAATGTAAAATCTATGACCTAAACATGTACAAAACCTATTTTATGGGTATATTTATAACCCTTATCACCTTATCCTAGAATTATATCAATGTGGGACCTTTTGAATCTGAAACTCATTTTAAAATAAAGTAACATTTCTTTACTTTCCAAGAGTGCCCCCACCTCTACCTCCTTACCCACACTTCCAAAGCCTTTGGCTCGGCCAACCCCTGCCAATTTTTTCTCTCCACATCCCTCTATTAATCCTTTAAGCATCACTTTTGGAAGAAGTCTTCCCAAGGAAGCCTTTGAGCTCAAACCAAAGGGAGTTACCCGATTTTAAGGTAATGTCTTCACTTGAGTCCATTTGTTTTATTTTGCTTCTCCAACCCACTAAACTCTTCTTATTCATTTATTTTGTAACAACTCCAGTATATTAAATATACTAGGATGTTTTAATAAGAAGGATTCGATCTACACTTACACACACCTACTTCTAATGGTTAAAGAACATATTGTTTCTATCGATGGCGAATTTCGGCCTCCCGAAACGATGATTGTTCAACATTCTTTTAACTCCTTCAAAGGTGGCCATTAAGATGAAAATATATTTATATATAATATATATTATGTTCATGTTTTCCTTAAGCTTTTGTATTTTTCATTTTTGGCATACCTTTATGGTTTCCATTATGGGTAAATGTGATATCTTCATTTAAGGAAGTGCGGACTACCGCCCCCTCAAAGTGATTTGATTCATTAATACGATATGTGGGATGTATAAAGGATGGAGTTATGATATTATATATGATATTAAAATGTAATTATAATATACCTTTATATCATTATGATTCTATTTCATAAAATAAGAAATAAAAATGAATGTAGCGTTCATGCGTACGTACGACTTACCGTCTCCATGAACGGTGTATTTCATTTCTTACCTCTAAATGTTATATAATATTATAAATGCATGCATGTACTGAATATATATGATATATATGATATCTACATCATGAATACCATTCTGGATATAACGGATACATGAACAACTTGTAATTATAAAGGGTTTATTTTTGACTCAAGTACCAATGATCGTTAAAAAGACCGTTATTAAATTAAATAATTACATATTGTTCATGACATGGCAATAAGTGATACCAAAGGAATAATAAACTCAAAAAAGGTTCTTAAACAAGTAGAAATTAACTCATGTTTATTATTCAGGAGATTAAAGAACGACCGAGTCAAGTCGGACCCGAGGTATGGGACTTCGTCTCAATCTCCTTTCATTGAGGCATATTTTGTTTTATACACAACGTTCTTTATCCGGTGTATAAACCCCTTTGACTTTTACGTTTATTCAAAAGGAATATTTTTTTACGAAGTGTTTACTAAATGAAAAAAGGGAATGTTTTTGTTGTACGTATGCGGCGACAACGACTTCTCCGCCGCCGTGACCATTATTTGAGTTTCAGATTCCTCTACAAGACATACCTTTTTTTAAAAGAAAAATAAATAACATGTTTTACTTTTCTTTTATTTTGGTATTGAAAATTGTTTTCATAATGTTTTTATATCAATGTTTTGTATTGATATCTTCTGATTGAAAGGTGGAAATGTTATGTTTCCTTTATACATGTTTTATGTGATACGATTATGTTGTGGTTCTTGGGCATTATTATGAAGACGGGTGGTTCCATGATAAACTAAGGGTGGGTGAGCCCGATATAGCTCTCCAATGCATTGGGTAACGCGAAGGAGTGAAATGTTAAGGTTTCACTGATGAGATTTAAGGAATATACTGTGATGGTTATTCCAAACATAACCAAGAGGGTTACTCTCTACGTAAGAATGTTATGAATGCCTCAGGTTACCTTTTTGTCTTATGATTTCTATGATTTATTCATGATTTGATGAGGTATGTTAAAGTGATTATGTTTTACGGGTAAATTATGATTTCATTCTTATGTATATATGAACTCATGTTTCCTTTCCATATTTTTATAACCCATACTGAGCTTTTTATGCTCATCCCAAGTTTTTTTTGAAATGTTTTTTTACATGTCAAGGGAAAGGTACATGATATGATGATAGTGTCAAGGAAGTGTCAAGAAAGAATCCATGTTTTATTTTAAATATGTTCCATTGATGGAAAAAATTAATACTATCTTTATGTGACCACTTTGTTTAAATGTGGAATGTAATGCAAGTTTTATGATCTAATTCTCTAAAACACTAAACCCAAAAAGAACCTCAATGTGTAATCTTGTAATAACTCAAGATTAAGTAAGGTTTAAGGCTGGGGCCTTATAGTCGGTATCAGAGGTCGGTTTAGATAACTTTAGGAGTTAGAATTATATTAAATGATTATACAAATTATTTTTTGAAATGATATAGAATTTGAAGATTACCATGTTGCTTCATCTAAGATATGTTTGTTCAGAATGGTTTTCCGAAGAGGAAAGAGGGAAGCAATTCTAGGAAGGCATGCAAAATTAAATAACCTTCCGTATCAGCATCCTGAGATGGTCATAATTGGAACTGAATAGTTTGTTGTAGTAATGGATCAATTGACTCAAGTGATAAATGGTGGTGGTATCCATGCACGAGATCAGCCAGATCAACTGCAGATGAACATGTCAGTGGTAGAACATTTCATGAGGCAACATCCCCCATCATTCAGAGGATCATCTAACCCTGTGTTAGCTGAAGGGTGGATTAAAGCACTAGAGAATATTTTTGATGTCATGGGGTGTTCAGACAATCAAAAGGTTAGTCTTGCTATTTAACGTTTGGAGGGTGATGTAGATCAGTGGTGGTCGATGGTTATAATTATCAGGGACGCTGATGAGATTGATGCTCTTGACTGGGATGAATTTAAAGGTATGATTCCTAAGAAGTATTTTCCTAAGGCTGTTCGACTTAGGATGGAAAAGAAATTCCTGTAATTGAGGCAAGAGGAAGACTCAGTGGCTGCCTATGAAGAAAGGTTCACTCGATTGGCAAGGTATGCTCCAAATTTTATCTGAGACCTTGATAGGAAAATCAATCATTTTTACACAGGATTAAAACCAAAACATCGAAGGGCATTAGCTTCTCGTGAGTTTAAAAGTTATGAAAAGCTTGTTCTATGTGCTGAGAAGGTGGAAATGGAGTTTGCCGATGATCAAGTGTTCTATAACAACCAACAGAAGAAGAGACCGAGGTGGCGGGAGAAAGGGAAGAATTCTTCAAAAAAGTCTGATGGTAAGAAAACTAAGTTTCCAGTTTGTGATAAAGGTGGAAAAAGGCATGCTGGGGAATGTCTTCTGAATTCTGGAAAGTGCTACCCATGTGGTAAGATTGGACATAAGGCTAATGATTGCACTGAAAAAGATCAAGGTTATGGTAAGTTCAAATTTGATTTACAGTTAGTGAAATGTTTTATGTGCAATGAGATGGGTCACTATGAAAACGAGTGTCCGAAAAAGAGCTTGAGTGATGGGAAGCAGTTAGACTACCAGAAAAAAGGGGTGGTGAAATCCTTTCAACTACTTCAGGAGATTTCGGGCCATCAAATGAAGTTGTATCAGGTACTTTGTTTGTCTTTTCAGATTATACCAGTGTGTTGTCTGATTTGGGGTCTACAAATTCATTCATCTCTGAAAACGTTTCTAGTAAAATGGGAATACCATCTCAAGAAATGACCCCTGAAATTGTGGTAAAAACACATGGGGGAAATGTTGAGGGAAAAATAATTTTTAAGAATCTTCTTATCCTTATCCGTGGAAAGAACCTACTTGCGATCATTATTGTTTTACCTCTAGTAGAGTTTGATGTTATCCTGGGTATGGATTGTCTCTCTATTTACCATGCTTAGATTGACTGTAGAGCTAAAGAAGTTTCTTTTCAGAAAGACTTTCAGTTTGTGTACAAGAATGAACCCTTACTGTTGATAACATATCAAGAGGCCGAGAAACTTGTAAAAGATGGAAATGAATGTTACCTTGCACATATTTTTGAAAACAAGGGAACTGTTCAGATTAATGATGTGCCAGTGGTAAATGCGTATCCTGATGTTTTTACAGATGAGTTGCCTGGAATAATACCTGATTGGGAAGTTGAATTTACTGTTGACTTAGTTCCTGATGCTAAGCTAATTTCAAAACCCCCTTATCGAATGGCTCAAATTGAACTTTTAGATTTGAAGGAGCAATTTCAAGATTTATTAGAGAAAGGTTTCATTCGACCTAGCACATCACCTTGGGGTGCTCTTGTTTTATTTGTTAAAAAGAAAGATGGTTCTATGAGACTTTTCATTGATTATATATCCTTGAATAACATCACTATTAAGAACAAATATCCTTTGCCTCATATCGATGATTTGTTTGATCAGCTCCAGGGAGCTCAGTTTTTTTCAAAGATTGACCTGAGATCGGGGTACCATCAGCTGAAGGTAAAGGTGTCAGATGTTCCAAAGACTGTGTTTCATACAAGATATGGCCATTATGAATTTTTAGTATTGCCTTTTGGGCTAACCAATGCACCTGCTGTATTCATGTACTTAATGAATAGAATTTTCCATGAGTTCTTGGATAAGTTTGTGGTGGTTTTCATTGATGATATTTTGGTGTTTTCTAAAAGTAAAGAGGAGCGTAAAAGACATTTAAGGGTTATTTTGAAAAACTTAAAATAAAAGAAATTTTATGGGAAATTCAGCATGTGTGAGTTTTGGTTGCAACAAATTTCTTTCCTTGGTCACATTGTTTCAAAAGATGGGATAACTATTGATACTGCAAAAACAAAAGTTGTGGAAGACTGGCCAAGACCCACAAATGTAACTGAGATTCGTAGCTTCCTTGGTTTGGTAGGCTATTACCGAATATTTGTTAGACATTTTTCACGGTTATCTATTCCAATGACTAAGCTAACTCGGAAGGGTGTTAAGTTTATCTGGACAAAAGAATGTGATGATTGTTTTCAGGAGCTGAAAAGAAGATTGGTGAATGCTCCAGTTTTGGCACTACCTTCCAGGAATGGTGAGTTTGTTATCTACAGTGATTATTTATTGAAAGGACTTGGTTGTGTCCTAATGAAGAATGATCAGGTAATTGCTTATGCTTCACGACAGTTGAAAACTCATGAGGTAAATTACCCTACACATGATTTGGAATTAGCTGCTGTTGTTTTCGATTTAAAAATTTGGAGGCATCATTTGTATGGAGTAAAGTGTGAAATATATAACTATCACAAAAGTTTTAAGTATATATTCACTCAGAAATAATTGAACATGAGACAAAGGAGATGGCTATAATTAATCAAGGATTATGATTGTACAATTCATTACCATCTGGGAAAAGCAAATAAAGTGGCCGATGCTTTGAGTTGAAAAAGTAATTCTTCATTAACAATGTTGCGTTTGGAACGAGATCCTTTGGTTAAGGATTTGATAAAATTTGGTATATAAGTTGTTGGAGTAGAATGTTCTTATGTTTTGTTTCAGGTATCAGTGAGATCATCTCTATCAGACATAATCAAGAAAGCACAGAAGCAAGACAGTGAGTTACAGAAAAAGGTAGAACTGGTTCAGAAAGGTAAGTTTCCTGAATTCAACATTGATAATGATTGTGTTTTGAGATTTGGGAAGAGATTGTGTGTGCCTTGTGATTCACAGTTGAAGAGAGAGTTGTTATGTGAAGCTCATAGTTCTCCGTTTTCAGTTCATCCTGGCAGTACTAAGATGTACGGAGATCTCTGGGAGTATTACTGGTGGGATGGAATGAAAAGAGATATTGCTGATTTTACTATGAAGTTTTGACATGTCAATAGGTTAAAGCAGAGCGGTAGTTACCGAAAGGGATGCTTCAACCTTTACCAGTGCCAGAGTGGAAATGGTAGAATATATCCATGGAATTCGTTGTGGGATTTCCGAAGACCCCTCAAGGTA
Organism: Viscum album; assembly: GCA_963277665.1. NCBI lineage: Eukaryota > Viridiplantae > Streptophyta > Magnoliopsida > Santalales > Viscaceae > Viscum > Viscum album. Next base: position 118,499 of record CAUJRU010000869.1, read on the forward strand.
ATAATGCAATCTGGGTTATTGTTGATCTCTTGACTAAATATGCTCATTTCCTTTCTATACGAGATACTTTCTCTCTAGATCAACTTTCCTGTTTGTATCTTAAAGAGATAGTTAGGTTACATAGAGTTCCTCTCTCCATTGTGTCTGATCGTGATCCCAGGTTTACTTCTAACTTTTGGAAGGGCCTTCAGAAGTCGTTGAGTACTGAATTAAATTTTAGTACAGCATTTCATCCTCATTCAGATGGGTAGTCAGAACGAACAATTCAGACATTGGAGGATATGCTACGTACTTGCTCTATGGATTATCAGGGAAGTTGGGACCAACATATTTCTTTGGTTGAATTTTCATATAATAACAGTTCTCATTCCAGTATACATATGTCACCATTTGAGGCGTTATACGGGAAGTGGTGTCGAACTCTAGATTTCTGGGATGAAGTGGGTGATAGGAAGTTGATGGGATCAGAATTGGTAGAAGAGATGGCAGAAAAAGTTCAACTGATTCAGAAACACATGAGAACAGCTCAGAGTAGGTAGAAGAGTTATGCGGACAATAGGAGGAATGATCTCTCTTTTGATGTAGGTGATCATGTTTTTCTCAAATTATCACCATGGAAAAGTGTGATGCGATTTGGTAAGAAATGAAATGTGAGTCTAAGGTTCATTGGACCATATCAAATTCTGGAGAGAGTTGGATCAGTTGCTTACCGAGTGGCTTTACCTCCTAGTTTATCTTAGGTACACAATGTTTTCATGTTTCGATGTTGAGAAAGTACATGCCACATCCATCTCAGGTTTTGAGTCCAGAGGTAGTTCAGCTGGAAGAGAACCTATCTTATGAGGAACAAATGGTCCAGATTCTTGACCACAGGGAGCAAGTGTTACGGAATAAGGTGATTAATCAGGAAAAGGTTTTTTGGAAAAACCACATGATGGAAGAGGCAACATGGGAATCTGAAAATGCAATGAGGGATAAGTACCCCCATTTATTCGATAAGTAAATAAATTTTGGGGACAAACTTTTATAAATGGGGGAAGGATGTAACATCCCATGTAAGTAATAAATAATAGATATTTTTGTCTATGTCTATTAGTGAATTAGATATTGTTTTAGATTCTTAAAATGAGAATAAATCCAATCTTAAGCATGGAATACACTAATATTTTTAAAAGATTATTTTACTGCCTTTTGATGGAAAACCATTTTTAAATCTATATTTTGACAATTTTATAACCTATTTTTATCAAAATAAACTTATTCTTTATGATTGGGACATCAAGATTTACTTTGTGTGATTTTTTGGTATTTTTCCGATAAAGTTCATTTTTTAATGAATAGTGAAAGATGTTGTATTTTAATTAAAAAACTCTTTTTAATATAATTTATTTATATGATTAGATTATCTTTTTAATTGGTTTTGAAGTGAAATTATAATATATTTTACCATTTAATCCAACGGTGGTCATTGGAATCAATTTCACTTTGAAATTGGACTTAAACTGGTTTCAATATTTTTCTACTTATTGTTTCATAAAAACATGCTATTTGTCATGACAACAGGAATTAATTATTAAATTAATTAATGTAATATATATGTTTTGAATTTTTTAAAATAGACAACATTTTTGAATTCAGAATATCAAATATATCTTATGGTGAAGTTTTGGTATTTTTCTGAAAAACATTAATTTTTGATGAATAGTGAAACCACTAAGCGGTAGTTAAAGAAACTGATTTTTCATTTACATGAAACTTTTCCACTTCTGTGATTTGATTTTAAAAAATCCTACATACATGGTTTTCATTAAGACGTAAAATGTTGTTCAACGAGATTAAAATAATTTTTTGGTGAATAGTAACTTTTATGTTTTTAATCGCGATTAGAGGTAATTAGTGTAGTTTAAGGTAAAAATAATGTTTTAATAATAGGAGATGAGATGGAAACATGTCCTACCCTCATTGTATGTGTCATGGCAGACCAAGAAAATCCATGGTTCAACTTGGGTACCGCATGGATCCACTTTGGTTGGGAAATGACATAAATAACTTTTTATTTAATGTAAAAGTAAAAATGACACAAACATGAAATGTTTGACTAAAACAATTTTTGCATGTGGTTATACAAGTCAGAATTTTTACTATAAATATTCATTAGAAAGATAAGAATATTTCCTACATCATAATATTTTTTTTATAATTTTTAGACATTAAATAAATTAAATTATTTATGACATCATGATGATGCAGCGATTACCTCATTAATAAAGGATTTAAATAAAATGAAAAGATAATGTAAAATATATGACCTACACATGTCCAAAACCAATTGTATGGGTATATTTAGAACCCTTATCACCTTAACCTAGAATTATATCAATGTGGGTCCTTTTGAATCCGAAACTCATTTTAAAATAAAGTAACATTTCTTTACTTCCCAAGAGTGCCCCCACCTCTACCTCCTTACCCACACTTCCAAAGCCTTTGGCTCGGCCAACCCCTGCCCATTTTGTCTCTCAAAATCCCTCTCTTACTCCTTGAAGCCTCACTTTGGGCAGAAGTCTTCCCAAGGAAGCCTTTGAGCTCAAACCAAAGGGAGTTACCCGATTTTAAGGTAATGTCTTCACTTGAGTCCTTTTGTTTTATTTTGCTTCTCCAACCCCCTAAACTCTTTTTATTCATATATTTTGTAACAACTACAGTATATTCAATATACTAGGATGTTGTAATAAGAAGTATTATAGCTACACTTACACACACCTACATCTAATGGTTAAAGAACATATTGTTTCCGTGGATGGAGAATTTCGGCCTCCCGAAACAATGACTGTTCAACATTATTTTAACACATTCAAAGGTGTCCATTAAGATGAAAATATATTTATATATGATATATAATATGTTCATGTTTTCCTTAAGCTTCTGGATTTTTCATTTTGGGCAAACCTTTATGGTTTCCATTATGGGTAAATGTGATATCTTCATTTAAGGAAGTGCGGACTACCGCCCCCTCAAAGTGATTTGATTCGTTAACACCATATGTGGGACGTATAAAGGATGGAGTTATGATATTATATATTATATTACACTGGAATTATAATATACCTTTATACCATTATGATTCCATTTCATAAAATACGAAATAGAAATGAAAGTAGTGTTCATGCGTACATACGGCTTACCGTCTCCATGAACGGTGCATTTCATTTCTTACCTCTAAATGTTATATAATATTATAAATGCATGAATGTACTGGATATATATGATATATATTATATCTAAATAATGAATACAATTCTGGATATAATGGATACATTAACAACTTGTAATTATAAAGGGTTTATTTTTGAATCAAGTTCCAATGATCGTTAAAATGACCGTTATTAACTTAAATAATTACATAGTGTTCATGACATGGAAATAAGTGATATAAAAGGAATAATGAACTCAAAAAAGGTTATTAAAAATGTTGAAATTAACTCAAGTTTATTATTCAGGAGATTAAAGAATGACTGAGTCAAGTCGGACCCAAGGTATGGGACTTCGTCTTAATCTCCTTTCATTGAGGCATATTTAGTTTTATACACAACCTTCTTTATACGGTGTATAAACCCCTTTGACTTTTAAGTTTATTAAAAAGGAATATTTTTTATACGAAGAATTTACTAAAGGAAAAAAGGGAATGTTTTTGTCGTACGTATGCGGCGACAACGACTTCTCCGCTGCCGTGACCATTATTTGAGTTTTGGCTTCCTCTATAAGCCATACCTTTTTTTTAAAAGAAAAATAAATACCATGTTTTAATTTTTTTTATTTTGGTATTGAAAATGGTTTTCATAATGTTTTTATATCAATGTGTTGTATTGATATCTTGTGATTGAAAGGTGGAAATGTTATGTTTCTTTTATGCATGTTTTATGTGATACGATTATGTTGTGGTTCTTGGGAATTATTATGAAGACGGGTGGGTCCGTGATAAAATAAGGGCGGGTGAGCCCGATATAGCTCTCCAATGCATTGGGTAACGTGAAGGAGTGAAACGTTAAGGTTTATCCGAAGAGAGTTAGGGAATATATTGTGATGGGTATTCCAAACGTAACCAATAGGGTTACTCCCTACGTAAGAATGTTATGATTGTCTCAAGTTACCTTTATGTCTTATGATTTCTATGATTTATTCATGATTTGAGGAGGTATGTTAAAGTGATTATGTTTTATGGGTAAAGTATGATTTCATTCTTATGTATATATGAAATCATGTTTCCTTTCCATATTTTTATAACCCATACTGAGCTTTTTATGCTCATCCCATGTTTTTTTTGAAATGTTTTTCACAGGTCAAGGAAAGGTACCTGATATGATGATTGTGTCAAGGAAGTTTCATGAAAGAATCCATGTTTTATTTTAAATATGTTCCGTTGATGGGAATAAATGAGTACTATCTTTATGTAACCACTTTGTTTAAATGTGGAATGTAATGCAAGTTTTATGATCTAATTCTCTAAAACTCTAAACCCGAAAAGATCCTCAATGTGTAATCTTGTAATAACTCAAGATTAAGTAAGGTTTAAGGCTGGGGCCTTATAGTAGGTATCAGAGGTCGGTTTAGATAACTATAGGAGTTAAAATTCTATTAAATGATTATCCAATTTTTTTTTTTGAAATGATATAGCATTTGAAGATTACCATGTTGCTTCTTCTAAGACATGTTAGTTCAGAATGGTTTTCCACAGAGGAAACAGGGAAGCAGTGCTAGTAAGGCATGCATAAGGAAATAACCTTCCGAATCAGCATCCTGAGATGGTCGGAATTGGAACTGAATAGTTTGTTGCAGTAATGGTTCAGCTGAGTCAAGCAATAAATGGTGGTGGTATCTATGCACGAGATCATCCATATCAACCGCAGAGGAACATGTCAGTGGTGGAACATTTCATGAGGCAACATCCCCCATTATTCAGAGGAACATCTGACCCTGTGTTAGCTGAAGGGTGGATTAAAGCACTGGAGAAGATTTTCGATGTCATGGGGTGTTCAAACAATCAAAAGGTTAGTCTTTCTATTTACCATTTGGAGGGTGAATCAGATCAGTGGTGGTCGATGGTTCGAAATATCCGGGACGCTGATGAGATTTGTCACGACCCGTCCTCGGGGCCTGTGCCGTGACTACCCCAAGCCCGCCTTCCATAGTCCAGGGGCTGGTGACTAGAACCAAGGCGTAAATCCTGATAACTGGGAAGGCATTACCTTTATAAAAGTAAACAAAACACCACAGAGTACAAGAGGAAGTAAAACACTAAGTACAAAGAGAAGTGCTGAAAGGTAAATGGGCCAGAATACAAACCCAAATGAAACTATAACTACAACTGAACAAAGTACAATAGAAAAAAAAACAACAGCTGGAAGGACGAAAGTGGCTCCTGGGTCGTCCTCCTCGGATCCTACCTGAAGGGTAGGTACAGATGGCGCAACTCCTGGATCGTCCTCCATGGATCCTAACTAAAGGGTAGGTACAGATAGCCTCCACAACGCTCTCGCCTGTCAACCTCCTCTGAGTGTCGTGTCACCGTGAAGTCCACCTCCGGATACTGACTCGTTGTGTAGTCCACCTCCGGGCACCATCCATTCCTCGAACACTCGGCCTCCGTCATCACTGCCCGTCGTCTGCAACCAACACAATGAGGTGCGGGCATAGACTGTGTAGGGTGAGTATAACGATACTCAGTAAGGACCCCGAGACCCTCAAGGTCTCACTAAAACCAACAAGGATAACCACAAAGAAGATCTCAACAGATAACCTCTACTTAGGTTTATTCCCATACATATACCTAAGTTATCAAGTAACCCATATCAATCATGAGGAAATACAAGGATTATGAAATCAACGGATAACCACTACCTAGGTATATGCCCATACATATACCTAAGTTATCAAGTAACCCATCTCTATCATGAGGAAAGACAAAGGTCATAGACTCAGCTCAATCCAGGATTTTCATTATCGAAACCATAAATGAGGAAGAGCCCCGTCTTTGGATTTTACAGTGGTCATGTCACAACTCCGAGGTACTGCTCACTAACCTAAGACTGCTAAGGTACTCCTCCTATCGAGTACCGCGGGTCTGCGGCCAACTACCGGGCGCTCCGTCCGCTGTGGGTCTGTCGCCAAATACCGGGCGCTCCCCCTAATAGACTACAGAGGTACTCCTCTTGTCGAGTACCGCGGGTATGCGGCAAACTACCGGGAGCTCCGTCCGCTGTGGGTTAGTCGCCAAATACCGGGCACTCCGTCCACTGGGCTAGTCGACTCAATCCATGTCGAGTCGGTCTAGCAGCCGACAGGTCTCAGCCGGCTACACGGTCTCTGTACTCCGTATGCTCGCCTCCAGGAGGGTCCGCTCCATGAGCTACAGGTCGATACCCCAAGTATCACAAAGTCCCACGAAGAAGTATCACAAAGGACCACCTCGTCATAGGGGTCTCAACGCAACAGACGGCGCGTCAATCAGATGCCCGGTCTGTGAGTTTTTAGCTTTTTCGTCCCAGGGGCCCGGTTGGTTTCGTGAGCGAACCAACCCGGCCGTATCTCAACTGTACCCTGAACTCTCATAGGGTATACTCATAGAGACAGTTTCTCAATGTGATCACCAACACCGCTGACTATTCGTCAAACAGACGTCCGGTCTAAAAGATATCAGCTTTTCCGTTCCAGGGGCCCGGTTGAATTTCGGGTACGATCCATCCTGGCCACTATCCAACAGAAACCAAAACTCAGGAGATGTATGCCAAAAGTTCCTTCTCACTTATAGGTATCCATCAAAGTCGACTTCACGTCAATCGGACGTCCGGAGCTCAAGATATGAGCTTTTTCGCTCCGAGGGCCTGGTTGGTTTCGTGTACGAACCAACCCGGCCTAACTCAAAGTATTCCGAAACCTTGAGTGAGATATACCAAAACGACCGCCTCAATCCAAGGATCGCAGCTCAATTGACGGTGCATTGATCGGAGACCCGTATCACAAGTTCTGGGCGTCCGACCGAAAAAAGTTCGGTATTAAGGGGTTCTGGCCTGTTCCGACCCGACCCAATACCCCCGGGGTCGACCCGAACCAGGTCCGGGTCTGGCCCGCTTGGGCGTAGCCCAGCCCGGTTGGGGTGGCGTGGCCCGTCCTGGCGGACCGGCCAGGCGGCCGGCCCGGCCTAGGCACAGCGTGGCCAGCGCGCTGGCCAGGCGCTCGGCCAACCGGCCGAGCCGTTTGGCAGGGGGGGCTTCCCCCATGGTGTAACCGCGGTACCCTATTAAATGGGGGCCATTTGTGATAGCCGGCCAAGGGAATTAATTCCCCCGGTTTTCCTTTTTTCTGGCAGGCCCGCACCGACCGGCCGGTTCTGCCAACAAGGGCCAGCAACGGCCGGTCCTTCATCCTTTGCCGACACCGGCGGCCCGGAACCAGCCGCCGGTCACCCTACTCCGCCGCGGCCCGGAACCGGCCGCATCCTGGTTCATCCGGCGCGGTGCGATGGCACCGCGCCCCTCCACTATGGCCCCACTCCGGCCACGGTGTCATCAGTTTTCTTCGACGCGGCGCGACGGCGTTGCGTCCTTGTTCGACTTCACGGCGTGGCGCGGCGGCGCCACGCATTACTTGTCGTACAATCCCACATGGTGCGATGGCACCACGCCATTCTGTCCCAACCATATTATAAAAAATATTCAACTTGAAGGAGGGTCGGTCGTGTTTGTGCGGTCTGGCCCTCTCTCGTTAATTGATAGCAACTGGTCGTAAATTCACGATGGATGACAAAGTAGAATTCACGAACAAAGATAATTAAATAAACCCCTACATGAGCATAGCTAGAACAGGGGTTCGCCGTGGAAAATGAAGTCGTGAGGTGAAGCTCTATACGTTGACGAAGAACGCCCAAGGAGGAAGTGGCGTCTCCTTTTCGTTGACACAGGAAGAAGATCGAAAGAGGGTGCGTTGTCGATCTTTGGAAACACACCGGCTGCGAAGAGGAGAAGAGACAGCACATCGATCTCTTCTTACGGTGACGACTTTCTTCGTTGAAGTCTTGGTGTTCTTCGTGATGAAGATGAAACACTAAAGATCTCTCTCCTCAATTGTCCATACACAACATCCAACCAAAATAAAATAAGGCTCACCTTTATTTTATTAACTCCTGCCACAATTCAAAAAAAATTCAAAACTTAAATTAATTAATTGAATTGTTATGTTGGCATACTTAAATAGAGGAGAGGAAAAGTCAAAAGAGTTACACAACATAAGTGGGGGGTCATGTGGAGTTAGGGAGTTAAGGAAATTGAAAAGGTGGGGGCTCGTGTGGGCCCCACCCCACCTTTAATCCACATAAGAAAAACTAACAAACAGTGGGTCCCATGATAACTCCTACATTTAGGTTCTAACTCATAGAGAAGAGAAATACAATTCTTAACGAAAATTTTATTTCACTAACACTTAATCCATAAATTTAAACAACTCATGACGAGAAAACACAACTCCAGGAAAGACGTTCCTAAGCAATTACCGGTGCTACGGTTCCGTCAGTGCACTCAGAATTCGATTCTGAGCACCGGTTCAAAAGATAGGAATTCCCACTCGTTCGTTCACTGAACGTACCCGAGCTAAACTTCGGATAGAAATTCCGGGAACACCGGGCCTCTGAATCAAGTGCCGTCAGAAACTGCGTTCTTGTAAAATCCCAAAGAAAATTAAGAAAAAATTTCCCTTGAATTTTACGGGTCTATACAAGATTGATGCTCTTGACTGGGACGAATTTAAAGGTATGTTTCTTGAGAATTATTTTCCTAAGGCTGTTCGAATTAGGATGGAAAAACAATTACTGGAATTGAGCTAAGAGGAAGGCTCAGTGGATGCCTATGAAAAAAGGTTCACTCGATTGGCAAGGTATGCTCCAAATTTTATCCGAGACCTTGATAGTAAAATCAATCATTTTTACTCAGGATTAAAACCAAAATATCGAAGGGAATTAGCTTCTCGTGAGTTTAAAAGTTATGAAAAGCTTGTTCGATGTGCTGAGAAGGTGGAAATGGAGTTTGCCGATGATCAAGTGTTCTATAACAAACAACAGAAGAAGAGACTGAGGTGGCAGGAGAAAGGGAAGAATTCTTCAAAAAAGTCTGATGGTAAGAAAACTAAATTTCTGGTTTGTGGTAAATGTGGCAAAAGGCATGCTGGGGAATGTCTTCTGAATTCTGGAAACTGCTATAGATGTGGAAAGATGGGACATAAGGCTTGTGATTGCACTGAAAAAGATCAAGGTGATGGTAAGTTCAAATTTGATTTACAGTTAGTGAAATGTTTTAAGTGCAATGAGATGGGTCACTATGCAAACGAGTGTCCAACAAAGAGCTCGTGTGATGGGAAGCAGTTAGACTACAAATAGAAAGGGGTGGTGAAATCCTTTGCAACTACTTCAGTAGATATCGGGCCATCAAATGAAGTTGTATCAGGTACTTTGTTTGTTTTTTCAGATTATTCCAGTGTGTTGTTTGATTCAGGGTCTACACATTCTTTCATCTCTGAAAACTTTTCTCGTAAAATTGGAATACCATCTCAAGAAATGACTCCTGAACTTGTGGTAAAAACACATAGGGGAAATTTTGAGGCAAAAAGAATTTATAAGAATATTGCTATCCTTATCCGTGGAAAGAACCTACTTGCAAACCTTATTATTTTACCTCTAGTAGAGTTTGATGTTATCCTGGGTATGGATTGGCTCTCTATTTACCATGCTAAGATTGACTGTAGAGCTAAAGAAGTTTCTTTTCAGAAAGACTTTCAGTTTGTGTACAAGAATGAACCCTTACTGTTGATAACATATCAAGAGGCCGAGAAACTTGTAAAAGATCGAAATGAATGTTACCTTGCACATATTGTTGAAAACAAGGGAACAGTTCAGATTAATGATGTGCCAGTTGTAAATGAGTATCCTGATGTTTTTCCTAATGATTTGCCTGGAATAATACCAGATCGGGAAGTTGAATTTACTATTGACTTAGTTCCTGATGCTAAGCCAATTTCAAAACCCCATTATCGAATGGCTCAAATTGAACTTTCAGAGTTGAAGAAGCAATTTCAAGATTTATTAGAGAAAGGTTTCATTCGACCTAGCACATCACCTTGGGGTGCTCCTGTTTTATTTGTTAAAAAGAAATATGGTTCTATGAAAATTTTCATTGATTATAGATCCTTGAATAACATCACTATTAAGAACAAATATCCTTTGCCTCATATCGATGATTTGTTTGTTCAACTCCAGGGAGCTCAGATTTTTCAAAGATTGACCTGAGATCGGGGTACCATCAGCGGAAGGTAATGGAGGAAGATGTTCAGAAGACTATGTTTCATATAAGATATGCCCATTATGAATTTGTAGTAATGCCTTTTGGGATAACCAATGCACCTGCTGTATTCATGGACTTAATGAATAGAATTTTCCATGAGTTCTTGGATAAGTTTGTGGTTGTTTTCATTGATGATATTTTGGTGTTTTCTAAAAGTAAAGAGGAGAATGAAAGACATTTAAGGGTTATTTTTCAAACCTTAAATGAAAAGAAATTGTATGGGAAATTCAGAAAGTGTGAGTTTTATTTTCAACAAATTTCTTTCCTTGGTCACATTGTTTCAAAAGATGGGATAACTGTTGATCCTGCAAAAACTAAAGTTGTGGAAGACTGGCCAAGACCCACAAATGTAACTGAGATTCATAGCTTCCTTGGTTTGGGAGGCTATTACCGAAGATTTGTCAGAATTTTTTCACAGTTATCTATTCCAAGGACTAAGCTAACTCGGAAGGGTGTTAAGTTTATCTGGACAAAAGAATGTGATGATTGTTTTCAAGAGCTGAAAATAATATTGGTGAATGCTCTAGTTTTGGCACTACCTTCCAGGAATGGTGAGTTTGTTATCTACAGTGATGCTTCATTGAAAGGACTTGGTTGTGTCCTAATGCAGAATGATCAGGTAATTGCTTATGCTTCACGACAGTTGAAAACTCATGAGGTAAATTACCCTACACATGATTTGGAATTAGCTGCTATTTTTTCGCTTTAAAAATTTGGAGGCATCATTTTTATGGAGTAAAGTGTGAAATATATACCGATCACAAAAGTTTAAAGTATATATTCACTCAGAATGAATTGAACATGAGACAAAGGTGTTATTGTTGATCGCTTGACTAAATCTTCTCATTTCCTTGCTATACGAGATACTTTCTCTCTAGATCAACTTTCCCGTTTGTATCTTAAAGAGATAGTCAGGTTACATGGAGTTCCTCTCTCCATTGTGTCTGATCAGGATCCCAGCTTTACTTCTAACTTTTGGAAGGGCCTTCAGAAGTCGTTGGGTACTGAATTAAATTTTAGTAGAGCATTTCATCCTCAATCAGATGGGAAGTCAGAACGAACAATTCAGACATTGGAGGATATGCTACATTCTTGCTCTATGGATTATCAGGGAAGTTGGGACCAACATCTTTCTTTGGTTGAATTTTCATATAATAACATTTTTCATTCGAGTATACAGATGGCACCATTTGAGGCGTTATATGGGAAGCGGTGTCAGACTCTAGCTTTCTGGGATGAAGTGGGTGAAAGGAAGTGGATGGGACCAGAATTGGTAGAAGAGATGGCAGAAAAAGTTCTACTGATTCAGAAACACATTAGAATAGCTCAGAGTAGGCAGAAGAGTTATGCGGACAACAGGAGGAAGGATATCTCTTTTGAGGTAGGTGATCATGTTTTTCTCAAAGTATCACCATGGAAAAGTGTGATGCGATTTGGTAAGAAAGGAAAGCTAAGTCCAAGGTACATTGGACCATATGAAATTCTGGAGAGAGTTGGATCAGTTGCTTACCGATTGGATTTACCTTCGAGTTTATCTCAGGTACACAATGTTTTTCATGTTTCGATGTTGAGAAAGTACATGCCAGATCCATCTCATGTTTTGAGTACAGAGGTAGTTTAGCTGGAAAAGAACCTTTCTTATGAGAAACAACCGGTCCAGATTCTTGACCACAGGGAGCAAGTGTTACAGAATAAGGTGATTAATCAGGTAAAGGTTTTGTGGAAAAACCACATGATAGAAGAGGCAACATGGGAATCTGAAAATGCAATGAGGGATATGTACCCCCATTTATTCGATAAGTAAATAAATTGCAGGGATGCAATTTTCTAAAGGGGGGAAGGATGTAACATCCCAAGTAAGTAATGAATAATAGATATTTTTATCTATGTCTATTGGTGAATCAGATAGTGTTTTAGAGTACTAAAACGAGAATAAATCCAATCTTAAGCATAGAATACACAAATATTTCTAAAAGATTGTTTTATTGCCTTTTGATGGACTACCATTTATAAATCTATCTTTTGAAAATTTTATAAGATATGTTTGTCAAAATAAACTTATTCTTTATGATTGGGACTTCAAAATTTACTTTGTGTGAATTTTTGGTATTTTTCCGATAAAGTTCATTTTTTAATGAATAGCGAAAAATGTTGTATTTTAATTCAAAACCACTTTTTAATCTAATTTATTTACATGATTAGATTATCTTTTGAATTGGTTTTGAAGTGAAATTAGAATATATTTTTACCATTTAATCTGAAGGTGGTCATTGGAATCAATTTCACTTTGAAATTGGACTTAAACTGGTGTCAATATTTTGCTACTTATTGTTTCATAAAAACACGCTATTTGTCATGTCAGCGGAAATTAATTATTAAATTAATTAATGTAACATATATGTTTTGAATTTTGTAAAATAGACAAAATTTTTGAATTCATAATATCAAATATATCTTAGGGTGAAGTTTTGGTATTTTTATGAAAAACTTCAATTTTTGATGAATAGTGAAACCACTAAGTGGTAGTTAATGAAACTGATTTTTCGTTTAAATGAAACATTGCCACTTCTGTGATTTGATTTTCAAAAATCCGACATAAATGGTTGTCATTAAGAGGTAAAATGTGGTTCAATGAGATTAAAATATTTTTTTTTGGTGAATAGTAACTTTTATGTTTTTAATCGCGATTAGAGGTAATTAGTGTAGTTTAAGGTAAAAATAATGTTTTAATAATATGAGATGAGCTTAACACATGTCCTACCCTCATTATATGTGTCATGGCCGACCATGAAAATCCATGGTTCAACTTGGGGACCCCATGGAGCCACTTTGGTTGGGAAATGACATAAATAACTTTTTATTTAATGTAAAAGTAAAAATGACACAAACATGAGATGTTTTACTAAAAAAATTTTTTTACATGGGGTTATACAATTCAGATTTTTTACAGTAAATATTCATTATAAAGATAAATAGATTTCCTACATCATGATATTTTTTTTATAATTTTTAGACATTAAATAAATTAAATTACTTATGACATCATGATGATGCAGCGATTACCTCATTAATAAAGGATTTAAATAAAATGAAATGATAATGTAAAATCTATGACCTAAACATGTCCAAAACATATTGGATGGGTATATTTAGAACCCTTATCACTTTATCCTCGAATTATATCAATGTGGGACCTTTGGAATCCGAAACTCATTTTAAAATAAATCAACATTTCTTTACTTTCCAAGAGTGCCCCCACCTCTACCTCCTTACCCACACTTCCAAAGCCTTTGGCTCAGCCAACCCCTGCCCATTTTGTCTCTCCACATCCCTCTCTTACTCCTTGAAGCCTCACTTTGGGCACAAGTCTTCCCAAGGAAGCCTTTGAGCTCAAACCAAAGGGAGTTACTCGATTTTAAGGTAATGTCTTCACTTGAGTCCTTTTGTTTTATTTTGCTTCTCCAACCCCATAAACTCTTTTTATTCATTTATTTTGTAACAACTACAGTATCTTCAATATACTAGAATGTTGTTACAAGAAGGATTCGAGCTACACTTAAGCACACCTACATCTAATGGTTAATGAACATACTGTTTCTGTGGATGGCGAATTTCGGCCTCCCAAAACGATGATTGTTCAACATTATTTTAACACCTTCAAAGGTGTCCATTAAGATGACACTATATTTATATATGATATATAATATGTTCATGTTTTCCTTAAGCTTCTGTGTTTTTAATTTTGTTCATACCTTTATGGTTTCCATTATGGGTAAATGCGATATCTTCATTTAAGGAAGTGCGGACTACCGCCCCCTCAAAGTGATTTGATTCATTAATACCATATGTGGGACGTATAAAGGATGGAGTTATGATATTATATATGATATTAAACTGGAATTATAATATACCTTTATATCATTATGATTCCATTTCATAAAATACGAAATAGAAATGAAAGTAGCGTTCATACGTACGTACGACTTACCGTCTCCATGAACGGTGCATTTCATTTATTACCTCTAAATGTTATATAATATTATAAATGCATGAATGTACTGGATATATATGATATATATTATATCTACATCATGAATACCATTCTGGATATAATGGATACATGAACAACATGTAATTATAAAGGGTTTATTTTTGACTCAAGTACCAATGATCGTTAAAACGATCGTTATTAACTTAAATAATTACATAGTGTTCATGACATGAAAATAAGTGATATAAAAGGAATAATGAACTCAAAAAAGGTTCTTAAACAAGTAGAAATTAACTCAAGTTTATTATTCAGGAGATTAAAGAACGACCGAGTCATGTCGGACCCGAGGTATGGGACTTCGTCTTAATCTCCTTTCATTGAGGCATATTTTGTTTTATACACAACCTTCTTTATACGGTGTATAAACCCCTTTGACTTTTACATTTATTCAAAAGTAATCTTTTTTATATGAAGCATTTTCTAAACGACAAAAGGGAATGTTTTTTTCGTACGTATGCGGCGACAATGACTTCTCCGCCGCCGTGACAATTATTTGAGTTTCGGATTCCTCTACAAGCCATACCTTTTTTTAAAAGAAAAATAAATACCATGTTTTACTTTTCTTTTATTTTGGTATTGAAAATGGTTTTCATAATGTTTTTATATCAATGTGTTGTATTGATATCTTGTGATTGAATGGTGGAAATATTATGTTTCTTTTATGCATGTTTTATGTGATACAATTATGTTGTGGTTCTTGGGAATTATTAT
The DNA here is from genome assembly GCA_963277665.1 of Viscum album. Taxonomy (NCBI): domain Eukaryota; kingdom Viridiplantae; phylum Streptophyta; class Magnoliopsida; order Santalales; family Viscaceae; genus Viscum; species Viscum album. The sequence continues at coordinate 133,643 of CAUJRU010000869.1, forward strand.
GAAGATGGGTGGTTCCGTGATAAACTAAGGGCGGGTGAGCCCGATATAGCTCTCCAATGCATTGGGTAACGAGAAGGAGTGAAACGTTAGAGTTTCTCTAAAGATATTTAGGGAATATACTGTGATGGGTATTCCAAACGTAACCAAGAGGGTTACTCCCTACGTAAGAATGTTATGAATACCTCAAGTTACCTTTATGTTTTATGATTTCTATGATTTATTCATGATTTGATGAGGTATGTTAAAGTGATTATGTTTTATGGGTAAAGTGTGATTTCATTCTTATATATATATGAACTCATGTTTCCTTTCCATATTTTTATAACCCATACAGAGCTTTTTATGCTCATCCCAAGTTTTTTTTGAAATTTTTTTCACAGGTCAAGGGAAAGGTACATGATATGATGATAGTGTCAAGGAAGTGTCAAGAAAGAATCCATGTTTTATTTTAAATATGTTCCGTTGATGGTAAAAAATGAATACTATCTTTATGTAACCAATTTGTTTAAATGTGGAATGTAATGCATGTTTTATGATCTAATTCTCTAAAACTCTAATCCCAAAAAGCTCCTCAATGTGTAATCCTGTAATAACTCAAGATTAAGTAAGGTTTAAGGCTGGGGACTTCTAATCAGAGTGATTTTTCTAGGTATTTAGTGAGTGACAACATTTGACCTAAAATGTGAATTTTAAACTGATAGCGGACACTTTTAGTCATACCGGTCACATCGTTCGTTGGATTGAGGTGGGTTTGATTCTTACACATTACAATTTAAACATGGATTTTTTTCCTAAAGTATCAAAATAATTTGATTTATTTTCCTCTGTTTTCAGTATGTCAGTTATGTTTTGTACTTTAATTAATATAAATTTTAAATAAAAAGGCCCATTTGGACTCATATTAGTGACACCATGTGTTATATTGAGGTAAAATTGATTCCTACACATAAAAAATTACTGATAGATCGTTTTACTAAAGTATCAAAACAACTAGAATTCATTTCCTCAGTTTTCAGTATGTGAGTTGTGTTTTTTTACAAAAATGTCATTTCAAACCCAAAACAGGAAATTTGAGTCATATCGGTCGCATCGTGAATCGGTTTGACATTATACTGAATCATACACATCACAAAAAACTAACAAATGGTTTTCCTTAATTTTGAAGAAAATCATATTGTGTTTTCCTGGTCTTTAGTGAGTGACATGTTTTGAGCTAAAATGTCAACTTCAAACTGATAATGGACACTTTTAGTAATACCAGTCACACCATTCATCGGATTGAGGTGGGGTTGATTCCTAAACATCACAACTAACTCATGAATCATTTTAATGAAATATAAAAACAATAAAAATGAATTTTTTCAGTTTTTAGTATGTCAGTTGTGTTTTTTATACATTAATTAATGTAAATTTTAAATAACAAGAGACATTTGGAGTCATACCGGTGACACTGTGGGTAGGATTGAGTTTTAGTTGATTCCTACACATCATAAATATCATATAGATTGTTATATTAAAGGTTCAAAACAATTAGAATTCATTCCGTTAGTTTTTAGTATTTTTGTTGTGTTTTTTTTTCAAAAATGTCATTTCAAGCTGAAAACATTCAATTTGAGTCATATCAGTCATATCGTGTTTTGGATTGATGTGAGACTACTTTATACACATAAAAAAGGACTGATGAATCATTATCCATAATTTTTAAGACAATTAGAGTGTGTTTTCTTGTTTTTTAGTGAGTGAAACATTTTGGGCTAAAATGTTAATTTTAGACTAATAGTAGACGCTTTTAGTCATTCCGATCACACTGTTCATTGGATTGTGGTGGGCTTGATTCCTACACATCACAACTAACTCATGGATTGTTTTCCTAAATTATCAAAACAGTATATATGAATTTTCTTAGTTTTTAGGATGTCAGTTGTGTTTTTTACTTGAATTAGTTTTAATTTTAAATAATAAGAGACATTTAGAGTCATACCGGTGACACCGTGCATCAGATTGAGGTACAGTTGATTGATACTTGTTAGAAATGACTAATAGATCATTTTCTTAAAGTATCAAAACACTAATAATGAATTTCCTTGGTTTTTATTATGTTAGTTGTGTTTTTTTTACTAAAATGTCATTTCAAACCACAAACATGAAATCTGAGTCAAACCAGTCACATCGTGCTTTGGTTTGATCTATGCATGGTTGACACAGAATAATATCCTCTTGATGTATCATAGATTTAGTCAACCCTAGTGAATGACCAACCGTCATATATTCAGGACCTCTCAATGAATATATATGATAGTTGGTTCTTTACTGGGTTGACTAAAGAGGGGAACTTCTAATGTTGCAGATTGAATCGATATTTTTTAGAGAAAACCCCTTTTCTTTGTTGAAAAAAAGAAGAGTGGAGTAAGCTCTTATGCCAGTTATGTCTGAAGATGTCACAACAAACTCAAGGAATAGAGAACCCCTTATCGATACTCATTAACTTTTTTGTTCTATCAAAAACACACATACCCTGTAAATGAGGACCACCATTTTTAAAAAAAAAAACCAATCAACATGAAATTAATTTAGTGAAAAAACAAGGATCACCAATGACTATGATTTTTAGCGGGGGATTTATCCCATACAAATCACAACATTACCGTTATAAAAAAAATATTACAGACAAGATTATTAAAGTATAAATTATTTGAGAATTTTTCTATTTTCATTCCATATTTGTACATTCTTCCATCAGGTATGTTGCCCATTCATTTCTAAGAATATCTATATCGTCTTGTGGAAATGACTATTTTTGGAAACCATGGTTGTAATGATAAAATATAAATTCATAAAGTATTAATAATAATTTTAAATGAATTAGAAATTATCTTCAAAAATTCCTCTTCAGGGATGCTGGTTTTTTCATAGAATATGATCTCTTTCATAAATTTTCAAACATAATTACCACAGTATTTACCATGTGTTTGTTTTGGAAACTACATAAACATTGAGGAAAATAAGTGATTTTTTATATGTGTTTTGATAGTGAAATCTATTCTATATACCCTAATACTTATCTAGTCATAGTACTTTTCAGGTTTCTTATCCATTTCCCCCGACCTCATTCCATGTTGTAAACGATATTCACACACCACCCTATTATAATATAATCCTCATTAAAAGATAATATAAATTATATAACTGGATGTTTCATTCTAAAATGTTGTATTTAGTGTATTGAAAATTGAAAAACACCATCATGTGTTGTCGGTTTTTTGGATATCCATGCATTGAATCCAGAAAATAAATCATTGGAGTATCCAAATTGACCGCAATGAGAATCCAATGTTGCCTAAGAAAACAAAAAAGAATACGTAATGAAATAAATTAAAATATATTTGATATTATTATATTATATATTTTTACCCTTAAATCGTTGGTATTAATAAGAGTCTGTCATCTGTAATTTTTCTATTAAATGATTTGAGAAGTCCAACCACTATTTCACCCTATTTTTTGGAAGTTATGTCTTCTTGTTCTGTATAGGTGACGTGAGGAAGAACTAGTCCAATTTTTTGGTCATGGAGAAATCCCTTCAATTGTTTTTCATATATACTCCTACAAAAAATATGAAATTTATTTTTTTCATAATTATCATAGTATATCATCTTTTTTAAAATCAAATCATGTACAAAATTACTACTGAGCCGCCAAACCATTCATAGTCTAGAATTTCAGTTTCACTCTCAACACCATTGATGTCTGGATCTTCCCCGCCATACATATTTTCTACAGAATAAATTATGTGAGTACCACCATCTTTTAACATTGTATCCACATGAGCCATCAATGATAATAAATGTTGATATAGAATTTGTGGGGGGGGGGGGGGTTAGGTGTTTTGGGTAGATTGTTTCGATCAGTTGGTTGATCCTTGAGATGATTATGAATTAGTTTGTTGTTTCATCCCTTCCCTTTTTCCTTCTATAATAACATGCATCATTTTAGACCTTTTTTCATTAAATGTTTAATGTTTAGATTGAAAATTAAAATAGAATGAATACCTCATTGTAGACATGTTTTTTTACAAGATGTGACGACCATGCGATGAATGTTCCAAGAGATTATTCGACCGTATGAATATCTACATCATCAATTGGAATAGGTAGATCAGAGTTCGACTCTAGGGATACTGTAATTGATTCTCTGACATGATTTGTTGTGTAGCATGTCATTTGGGATGTTGAACACTATAGCCCTTTCTATAAGGTGATGGGTGGGTATTGATTAATATAAATCACAGTCATTTTCAACCTATAGAATATCAATACAGGAAAGGTATTAATGTATAGTGTCTATCTGATTCATAATTTAGAGAAATAATTATTATAATGTTTACTACCTTAGTTAAGAATTTTTTTAGGGTAATGGCTCACCTCAAAACTGTTGGGGGTGGGGTGGGATCTTCATGTGCGGGTTTCTCTTGACTTGTTTCTTCTCTTTGCCTCCCCCTATAATACTTGATATCATCTCTCTCTAGTATTTTAATTTTTCTTGAAATATAGCTAATGTTTCTATAATATTTTTCATTTCATAAGTTTAATCATCTTCATGTTTTTTTCTAAAAATATGTTCGAGGTGTCACCCCAAAACCCGCACCTCTCACGCAGCCATACTTTTCTAGATTCTATAAGGCCACTAAAAGTATGTCTGCATCCAGTGTGGGTGTTGTTGATTCTTATAACTATTTTAGATAGAAAATATAGTAAAATAAGTAATCATTGTTATGTAACAGCAATTTAAATCAAAACAAAATTTTATTAGGTCATACTTACACATGTTTGCATCACTTTTTGTGCGTTTTCATCTATTATATTTCTATCTTTAGTTACAAACACCTCCATCCATAGCATATGGTGTGAGATGGAAGTGGTTGTGTATTTAGACTCTTCTAGGTGTATATAAATAAAAAAACATAGTTATTATATATTTTTTATGTCACATAAATGTATTATGGTAGATTTAAAATACGTACCAATTATTTTCAAGTGATGTGTACCTCATCCTTACTTTACAGTAGGTGTACGTTGGTTTTTATGCCCATTGTTTATTTTTAGAACTTAGTTGATATATTATAAATATAAATCTTTCAATCAAAGTGATGAATTCATGCACCATCAAACAACATATTACCATACACAATGTACCTGAAAAGACTGTTTCGCATGACGACCAGTAAACACATCCCACGATGCTTAGGTTATCAGGTGTGCATAAATAAGATGTGCGTGCAGTTTTATTTTCCATTCAGAATATTTAAGATGATATTTCGTTAAAATTGTGTGAAATATCCTATGAATACTTACATCAACACTTAAGACATAGTCTTTGTGAAAGTAATCTACTATAAATGCACTCTTTAGTCCTAATTATTTTCTCAAATACCATCAAACTATGATGCTCCTATTTTTATGCATCATCAGTGTTTCATCACCTTTCATTTACTCATATACATCATCATAAATATTTTCCTCTAGATCTATAGGGCTAGAATCAGTATGTATAGATGGTGGTTGTACCTCTACACTAGAAGCAAGAACAGGTTGAAAAACCTGTTGTATGTCTGCACTGCGAGCAGTAGCAGGTTGAGAAACTTGTTGTGCCTGGGGATTAGTAGCATCATCATGTGAAGAATTCATTTTCTACAAAATTGGTTTAACATTTAATTTAGATAACTTAAAAATAGCAATGAATAGGTATTAACATAAGGCAACATGTTGAGAGACCTATTTTTTGCATGCACTGTGAGCAGCAATATGTTAAGAAACCTGTTGTGCCTTGGGATTGGGAGTATCATCTCATATAGAATTCATTATCTACAAAACTGGTTTAAAATTTAATGTAGATAACATAAAATTATTAGTGAATAGATATTAACATAAAGTACCATGATATATATTTGAAAAAAATATAACCTAATTATTGAACTCTCTTTTTTAAGGTTGAAGGGATTTGAACTCTCTATTGACTATCCAAATCGCTTCATTGTGGTCTCCTATGACATAAAAACAGTCATCTATATTGGGACTATTGTAAAATTAGTGTGACATTCCAAGGAAATGGTCATCCTCCATTTAATTTTCATTTAACTCTTTTTGGGTTTTGGTCGATAACAGAACAATTGGCCAATTTTTGTTTGCGGGATCTGAAAAACGAAATACTTGTACTACCTATGATTCTGTTATAAATGGTTCATATTTATATACTTCCTTAATGAAATCAACATTCACAAGTCACAACTCATTTATTTAAACAACCATTCTATTATCAACACACTTTCATTGAAAAATAAAGACTGGAAATGTTGTATAGTTCAACTCCCATGTTTTTTTGATGATGCCAAAATATAAAATAGTCGTGAAAATTGGATTTTTATCCTTAACACTAGAAAAATGCATCACTTCATCCATAAGTGTAACTCCACTATTCTGTCTAGTATTGTCTTCATCATGTTCATTAGTATAGATGTATAACTGTTAACTACATAAGCATTGTAAGATAATATATACACACTTGGTCCTTCGCCGATCCATTGAAGTAGTTCTGAAATTGAGTCTGTATTTTCAATTGAATCCTTATAAATTTGGTCTTGAAACCATCCTATAAAATGTTGATTATGTTTATTTGATATCCATTTTTTATCCCTCGATGGTTTTTAATGCCTAATAATTTCTTTTTGGGTTTCAACATATGGGTAAATATCCAAAATATTATGAAGAATGTTAAGGTGGGCTTGCTCATGATCTGTAATATTGATTGTGACGAACTCCTTTCCATAAATTCATTAACCTTCAAGTCATCCAGTGTGATGAGATTTCATTAGAACAATGCTATGCACACTAGATAGATATTCATTACCGAATTAAATGGCTTCCTCTACAATATATCACACCGTAATATAACCCTTTAGCCGACTTCTATTTTTAACATACCCTTTCAAAATATTCATATACCCTTTAATGGGGTACATCCATCTATAGTTCATATGAACACATAACATAATGTCTCTCACCAAGTGAACCATCAAATGATCCATCATATCAAATAATTTAGGTGGGAAAAACATTTCCAATTCACATAATATGAATTCAGTTTCTATTTCCATAGTCGGCAATTTCACAATGTCGATAAATTTTCTACATATATATTTGAATAGGAAATAGAGATTTGTTAATTTATGACATGTATTATTGGGAACAATGGAACATAAAGCTATAGGAATTAGATCTTGCATCAAAACATGGAAATCATTTGATTTCAGACCTTATAACTTCAAATCATGCATTGAAATTGTGTTATTGATATTTGATGAATACCCCTATGGAACCTTTACGTCATTGAAGAAGTAGAAAAACTGATATCTCTCCTTTCTAGAAAGAGTGTAAGCAGTAGGAGGAAGAAATGTTCATTTTTTACTTTTCACTGGTGCCAACTCTCATCATATTCCAATGTCAACCATGTCCAACCTAGACTTAATTCCATCCATTGCCTTTTTCAGGTTCATTTAGTAATGTGTCGATGACACTATCACATAAATTTTTTCAACACACATAATACCAAGAAAATTTCGGACGTACAGACAATTCTGGAATGGTAATTAAAAAAACTGATTTCTTTTTTCAACTGGCTTTCGTAAGGTTTCTTGAAAATTGTTTCCCAAAATCAATGTACACATCTTTAATTTTCTCAAACAGTTGATCATATACTAGTAGATATGTTGGTGTATATTCTTATAAGATTTCATCGAATTATTTCATCCAATATTGGTAATTATGTTGTTGGGTTAGAAATCTGTGATGTCCTAGAAACACAGTTTTCGATGAATGTCTCAACCTAATTGATTATGTACCTTACTTGCAGACAGGACACCCAAGAGTTCCTTTAATGTTATATCCTAAAAAATTTCCTCAAGCTGAAAAGTCATTTATTGTCCCAAATAACATGTCTCTCAAAATGAAATCTTTATTTATGTAAGCTTCATACATCCTAACACCTAAATCTCACAATAATTTCAAATCCTTGATTATTATGTCTAAATGAACATCAATATCATTACCTGGTTGTTTTAGTCCTGATATAAGCATAGATAATATGATGTTTTTTCATTTCATGCATAACCACAGTGGTAAGCTATAATTTACCAACATAACTGGATAGGTACTGTGAGTACTACTTTGAAAAGTGAAAGTATTCATTCCATCTACAAATATTGTAAAAAAGAATGTTTCTCTACTCATTTACAAGGTTAGTATACTCATGATCAATTGTCTCTCACTGAGGAGAGTCTGCTGGATACAACAGTTTTCCATCTTTATTTATTCTGTCTGTAGGCTAAGTCAATTTCCTAGCAGTCTCCTCACTACTATATAGGTGGATAAACCTTGGAATGATTAGAAAGTACCATGAAACTTTTGTAGGACTGGATACATCTTTCTTGTATCGATAATCATCACACTTTGTAAATTATCTAAGTGATTTTTGGGCCTTGTGAAATAGTATGCAATCATTAAGGCATGAATTTATTCTTTCATAGAACATACCCATTGAGCATAGTATTCGTTTGGAATTGTACATTTGAGTCAGGATCTCATTATCTTTTGAGAACATGTCATTCAAGAGATAAAGTAATTTTGTAAAAATGGCGTCACTCCATATGTCGCCTTCTTTCAAATTATATAGTTTCAGTACGGTTGAAAATTGTATATATTTAGTGAAACCATCATACAATGTCATCTTTTCACAACTCTTTAATTTCCCAAAAAATTTTGGGCAATCACAAAGTTTATCTTCAACATTACTTCTCATTTTCCAACTCTTTTGGACTAACTTTTCTTGAATAACAATAGTGGAAACACAGATAAAGGATTTGAGAATGGCCATATACATGATATTTTTCAAACATGATGATCTCTTTCACTCCATCTTTATACTATTTTTTTAGATGATTGGAATCCAATAATTATTTATTCATATCCATCCTGTTTGATTCAGTGATATTAATATTTAATAAAATAAATACACAAAACATTGATATAAAAATTAACAAAGGCTAAAAATGTTGTAGAATTTAAATCTCCTTTGAAAACTATTTATAAAATCATTGTTGAAATCCCAATAAATAAACTAAAAATTTAAAAAAATTCCTATTTAAAATAAAAAACCCTTTTTAAAATAAATTAAATAGTTTTGAACATCCTTTCTCAAAACCTCAATTCTTTTTTAAACATTTTTAAGCAATTTAAAACAAAAAAGGGTATTTTAAACACAGGTAATTTTTTAAGAAGCATTTTAAAACACTTGAATCAGTTTAAAATTTAACCCCTAAAAAATCACTAGATGTCATTGTCACTTCCCTATGTCTATATAGTTAAAATCATTGATGTTATCACACCTTATATGTCTCATGACACCCCCTATCTAGCTTTGATCACTAGTTTTCAGTGTTCCTCCCACCAACCTTATGGATTGACCAACCCAACAGTGGTGGGTGGACTCCTTTTCCAGTGTTCTAACCCCCCACTGGATACTCAAAACCATATTCACATTTAAATTTATGGTTATAGATTAACACCCTCACACTCACCCTTGAACATAGAAACTTTCTAACTTATTCACATGTATTATTATGATTAGAGCTTAACCCAATCACACTCACACATTTTGAACATATATACTTACTAACCTATTCACACAAAATTTATATATCATGATATATAATCATTTAATCAATGAATTGGTGAGAAATATAGGTACTACCCATCTCATAATATATACATTTGTTTTCCACTTGAAAATCAATCATTCATTATCTCTTAAACAACCCATACCAACTGGAGAAAATAAATTCACAATGAAGAAGGGAACCATGTGATTAAGGAATAATATAATAGTACATAAAAACAATATTAATAGTTACACTAATAAAACAAGCATAAGGGGGATTTAATCAATATAATAATTTAATTCACTATATAGAACCACCGATCAAGGAAAAATATTTCATGGGACATACCCTAGGTACTAGTGTGTGACGATCCAAAATGGCTCTATAACTACATGGATCAATATTTGGTATATGTTTCATCCAACAATAACATGGTCCACCCAATTAAACCATACATAACTCTTCATAATGAAACCTTCCCACTAGACTTGTCTTAATGAAAACTATTGGGTCCATAGAAGTGTGAGTACTGACTATGGTTTCATGAATCAAGACCACCCACATTGATATCCATGCTACCATAAACAAACGACCATGGAAATGATAAATAAATCAAAATATTTACCAAAAAAATGTCTCTCACCTCACCTCTAACACGATCACATATAACATCCCCTTTTCACATCATACATCCATCATAAAAATAATCAATAACCCATAACTAGTGAAACAAGTACAGGGGAAATCATTGACGGTCATATGAGAAATAAACCATTTACTTTTTAAAGTGAAAAATGGGCCTTCACATGAAAACCAACTCAGTATGTTGAGTCTCACTCCGCTTCATTAAATTATAATGATTTAAATGATTTTGGAAGCACTAGAAAAAAGTCCCCTTGTCATTCAAAACATTCTCCAAGAACATGGAAAATTAATTTGAAAAACCAAAAAAGGAATAAGACCTAAATTTACTATAAAAACATTTAAATGAACCTATGAACCTTTTCCAATATTCATTTCATGAGAATTAATCTAATTTAAAAATATTACATGAAATTATTATTAAAAACCCCTTATTCTAAGCCTATAATTTAAGAAAGATATTTATAATTTCACCCAAGAACCCATACATTAATATTCTTTAATTTAAAATAAATTTATAAAGTGTACAAATTCCATGAATTATAAAATAAAGGATGAGAAAAGAAACACCTACCTTAAACCATGAGACCAAAACATTCATGTGGGATTAATTAATCCAAAAATTGGATTTCTTAACTCAAAAACTCCCTAAAACCCCTCATTATTCCTCTTATACCTAGAGACCTCAAACTTATGGACTCTAGTGGTTGTTCTTGGTGAATTTCTTCCCTATATAGAGAATCTCTATAAGATCTATATACATCAGTCCTAGGGATTTCAAGGTAAGAGATCACTTTTCCCTCCATTATTCTTGTTCATATAAGAACTTCTCTATTTTCCTTAAAAAATACCCAAGATCCTGAATTTCATCACCAGATTTAGTAAATTCGACATGATATAAAGTGATGCATTCTATATTGGAAGAAAATAAAGGTAGAAAACAATTTTTTCTAGATTTTTATCAGATTTATTTATATATGATCAATATTTTGGATCTTTTTGTGTATGTATAAACCAATATTATCCCTTTACATGTTCTTATTCTTGTATATTCACTCTTGAATTCTTTTGTGGTGATTTAGGGTTTGTTATAGGGATCATTGGTATCTGAGGTTGTTTTAGTTGGATAACCATGGTGTTAGGATTTGTAACTCTTAAAGTAGTAATTTCCTTAATATGATATTGAAATTATATATAATTTTATGATAAAATATTATTGTGTGTTTGTGTGTGTTACCATGATACTTTTCTTGGTATGAAATTCTTGTGGGTGTGTGTGTGACCCAAGAAACCTCTCTTAATAAGACATGATTTTGTGTGTGTATGACCCATGATACCTCTATTAATTTGACATGTTCATTCATGTGTATACCTCAATAGTTTCTTTTTTATGGATTGTATTTGTATATATGGGTATAGATGTAGACTTATGTTATCTTGTATCACCGTGACATATAGACCCTTCATGGCTTTGTTAATCCCTTAGATTCATATAATGTGAAACGTGAAGCACGATGATTATGTTGGGGGTATTTAATGATAAATAGTGGGACATTATAGCATTGTGGCCTGGCCTGATACTATAAGTAAGGCATGATAGACTTGTGGCATGACCCGAGATAGTTGGTGGGGGAATTATGTCTTTGTAGATTGACTTATGATAATTGGTGAGGCATGATGGACTTATGGATTAACCTAAGTCATGATAGAATTATGACCTATTATGAGACTTGAATTATCCATATGGCCTATTATAAGATTCATAGTAACCATATAAAGCTTTTCTTCTGATATGGAGTCGATGCTAGTTGGGTTGGGGTTCATGGAAGCCCGTTTAGAACATGATGACCGAACACGAGATTTTTTACTTGTGAATTTACTTTATTATCATCATATACACTTATGTATAACTATTTATATTATGTAAAGAACATATAAATGGTTTCATACTAAGTTTTATACTCACACCCTACACATGCATCTTTGTGCTTGTGTAGGCTTCTTTAACCTAGATTTCAGATAAGGGTAGTGGAATGATTATGGAAATTATACAGAAGGAGTAGGTTAATCGAGGAGATATCAGGATAGACTCTAGGATCCTTATAGAGATATATCATTATTTATTTGTTTTTTGTTTTTTATTTTTTATGGTTCTACCGCATATTGTTACTTCTTGAATTGTATCTCTAGATATTGTAAGTTATATTTTTTTAGCATGGGCTGACATTTTTGTTATATGATCTTCTTTTTCCTTTTAGGTTCTAATTTTTACTTTGACTATTATTTCTACTATTTTTTACTCTAATTATTATTATTTAACAAGGGGATAGTATCCCCATGATTCCTCTTATTCCCTCACCACTAGTTGGAAACATATTTTTTATAGGGAAGTATATATGAGGTTACGTGACACTTCGGCTCAGTCCTAGTGATTTAGTTTGGGGTGTTATAGTTGGGAAATATCAAGTAGAGGTTTTTAGATGAGGAAAGAGACCCAATTGATGGTTTAGTTTCTAAAATAAGCTTTGGAGAAGGATAATGGATTTCAATTGCTAAAAACATTCACTAATAATAGAAACATGAGAAATATATAATGTTATAAGTAAATTAAGTCGAAATATATAGAATACTTTTAAATTTAAAAATACTTTTTTATAATAGAAACATAAAAAATACATAATATTCTCTATAAGAGAAGTTGAAATGATTTAAAGAAATTTAATATTCAAATGAATATTTAATAATATAATCATGAAAAATACATATGTGTTATAGAAAATTGAAGTATATGCATAAAAATTTAATTTTTAATGTATGGAAAAACATTTTGAATATTTTGAAATAACCATGATGAAAACCCACATTTAATTGAAGATTCTTACATCAACCAATTCAAAAATATGGCATAGGAAAATTGAACATTACCAAATATAACTATTCTAAAATAAGGACCACCAATGACCATGATTTTGAGAGGGGCGTTTAACCTGTACAATTTGCAACATCACCATCAATATCAAACTGTAAAAAGTAAACCCAATGAGAAAGAGGAGAAAACTAACTACAGAGGTGTGGTTCAGCACATGGTAGGGGTGCATTCATAGAATAGGAGAGGTGCGGTGGAGGATAGGTGCGGCGGAGGAGAGGCAGTGGTGGAGGAGATCCATGAAGAAGGATAGGTGTGGTGGAGGAGAGCCATACGGTGAAACTCGGTTTGTGGAAGCGGAGGAGTCAGCGACTGAGGAAGAGGAGGAGGGAGGAGAGGAGGTAGCAGTGGAGGTGGCAGGGATCAACTTCTATGAGAGATTGAGGGGTGTGAGGAAGGAGGAGAAACTTAGGGTTTATTTATAAGGCTCGAAAACACTTTTATCAGCGCTAGATAAAAAAAGCACTGAAAAAAGTATTCTTTATCAGTGCTACAATTGAATGCGCTGATAAAAAATGCCTTTATTTGTGCTTTTTAGTGATGATAAAGGCCCATATTTATCAGAACTAAAAAAGAGATGATAAAAGTATGTTTTATCATCTATACTATTGAAAGCACTAATAAAACCTGACCTTATCAGGGCTTTTTAGCGCTGATAATGGACCATCTTTATCAGTGCTAAAAAAGCACTGATAAATGTTTATTTTGTCAACACTTCTAAATTATCGATGATAAAACATACCATTTATTCATAATTATAAAATTGTAACCAATATATTTATTTAATTTATAATTTTATAAATATATATATATAATTAATATAATTATTATATTTTATTAATTTTAATTATCATTAAATATATATATTTATTTATTTATATTTATGTTTTTGTTTTTGTATAAAATATAATTAAATATATATAGATATAAATTGATATATTAGTTTTAATCTTAATTTCATATGTGTTTAAATATATGTATATATATATTTCTGTGTATATATTCATTAAAGAGATATATTTATAAAAATTATAATCAAAAGGTACTCATAAATATATATTTATAATTTAAAAAGAATATTTTGTAACTTTATAATTTTTTAAACATATTAATATTTAATTAGTTATATATAATTATAATTATAATATAATATATTAAAAAATTATATAATTATATATAACTAAATATTTATATTTTTAAATATAATAAATAAATTTATTGTTTCTTTAAATATATTTATCATGATTTTAATTGTTTATTAGAATATAAAGCAATATATATATAAGAAATTAATGAATTCACTAGACATATGTAGTACTATAGTATATATGGCCAACATTATGGTAAACAGTGAATATATATTCATGAGAATACAAACGTATGCATCAAGTGACCCATTCATTTTGAAATATCAATATATATATATATATATATTTAATAGGTATTTGTATATATATATATATATTAAACATAATAAACATAAACAAACCAGTGTTCTTTATTTAATGTATACATATAAACTTTATTTTTGAATATAATTAAAATATTTTTATATAAATTAATAATATTTTCTGTTGAAAACTTTTATCTGCACTATTATTAGCACTGATAAATTCACCTTTATATCAACGCTTTTTGTTAGATCTCATAAAGGGGGACTTTATCAGTTCAAATATTAGCACTGATTAAGGGTATATTTATCAGCAATTTTTTCTAATATTGATAAAATTCCCCCATTTATCAGCTATTTCTGATTCAGACTGATAAAACCCAAGCGCTTCCCATACATGAATTTGTGGTAGTGCATTGTGCAATTATAAAATGTTAACCACAAGTATATATTCCATCATATATCATTTTTAGGAAGGATAGTTATTGTGAAAAATATAGGACCTCAAAAGATATTCCCTCAATCCCTAGATAAAATATCTTACCACTCGCCTTCAATAATAATGGATAATTATAGATTCATCTCATTGTGACCAATGGTGAACCATGTGAAGCACAAGGTTATTACATTATATCATTTAAAATACTAGGAGAATTGTTCAGAGATTCTTAGATCTTGTATGGATACATCTATAAGAATCATTGACTGGATTCCCCACTAGAAAAATGACATGGAAAGAGAGACATCATAATATATCTAAGATAATTATCTTTTTCACGGAGATTATGGTTTTAAATTAATTATAAATTAAATATGAAATATATTATTAAGAGATTCTAGGATTTCCCTCATCAATATCCTAATATTATTCATTGAAACCAATGAAAAATATTTTTTTTAATTGGACTATAACATCCACTATTCCCTAAAACCTTCAAATACAATCATAAAATAAAAAAATTTCCACAATTTTCATATTATCCATTACCAGCATAGAAATTTTCCAAACTACAAACACATTTTTTTATCAAATAAAACAAATCCATATTTACCACACCATTTTCCCCCCCCCCTAAAAAATAAATGACTAAATCCTAAACATATCTCATGAAATATAAAAAAACAAAAATAGGGTAAAAATTAATCATACCAGTTTTTTATAACTCCTTAACTTCACCTGCAATTGAAAACACAAATATAATTATCACTCCTTTATAAGTCATCAACAATAGAAATATATCAATCCAATAGAACATAAAGACATATTGATATAAGAGTATCAAGAGTATAGTTCTGAAAATTTTTGAATTAAACACATCATGAAATAAACCATATTTTATTCATAAGGAATAGATATGTATAGAATCACATATGTACCTAGATTTAATAATGATCCTTCCTTCATCATTCAATGCCCAATCTTATTATTCATTCACTGTATGCATCATCCATGGTATTATCTTCATTAAAAAAAAATTATCCACCAGAAAGAAACTTATTTATACTAAATGAACCCTTAGTTATAAATTTATCTAAAATAATAGTCCCATAAAAATAGGTAGGTTGAGCATAAATAAGACAAGTTCATATACGAATAAGCATGATTTTCTCTTGATCATTTTATGTAAGGGTCAATATTTTCAATACCGTTCCATTTTATTTATGTGTTGGAGAATCTTGTGATGTGGTACATTTTTTAATATATTTAAAATTATAATACACACAGAGACATAAACAAAAATGAACACACACACAAACACACACACACTAGTCAATGTTGATTTGTGTTGAATCCTTGGTCTAGTAGAAGTTGTTGCTTTGTTAGAGCACACATATATTGATTTCAATGCATTTGAATTTTTTTTCCAAATAATATTATTCTATTCATTTTTCAAGGTGGTTTATGAAAAAATTAATTGGAAGGGTCAAGCCACACCATTGTTTTTTAGAGCTATAGGGAAGGCATAAGCATAAGTGAATCAGTATGTAAAGGCCTAAAGTGGACAATTTGGTTAGTAATGTTGGGAATCATTTCAACTGGGTGTTGGCCCTGAGTAATGAAGATGTTGAATGTTAAGGGATAAATACTAAAGCACATGTGAATTAAAGTAGGTTGTATGAGGCTAAAGGAACATGATGCATAGGATCTGAACATGGATACATGGGATGGAATAAGAAATAGGCTAAGGTGTATAAGAAAGAAGAGGCTTCATATGAAAATGATACAGATGAAGGTGCACCCTCGGGATCATAATCTTGACCATCAATATGCACGTTACCCTACATAGATATAGATCCTAGTTTATCTATCCATTTTGTCCTATTTTTGAAATTTAAATAAATAAAACCAAACCCAAACCATATCCATAGACTTCCCTGTGAAACCCATGAGCCTAAATCTATTTTTACATGTCAGCATAAAATTATATGACCTCCCTTCATGTATTAATTTTACATATTATAATATATTATATATATTTTATTATAACATTAATCTATCAAATATATAACATTTCATAATCTTATTTATTATAAAATATTATATTATTATTTATTATAAGTCAATTGTGGTCGATTAGTCTTTTTAACAAAATAGATTCAAAAAATCTATAACTAATAGGCTTTATAGAGTCCTCCCATGTATTATTTTTGAAATTTTGTTTGCATTTATATTTGGGTGTCTAATATCTGATAACATTGTAATTTGTTTTTAATTATTACATAATTTTAAATCCATTTGTGGAAGAGGTATTGTGATTACGACAATAAAATTGGATATGAGAAAGGTTGATCGGGTTGAGTGGTATTTCTTGGAAGAAACTCCAAGGAAATTTTTTTTCCACTCGGCATGTTTATCTTATTATGTTTTTCATTTTGAAAATTAATTTTTTTAATGGGGAATTCATGGGTAGATTCAAGACTTTTTGGGATCCTTTAGAGGGATCCTTATCACCAAATCTATTTCATTTATGTTTATAGGTTATGGATAGTCTCTAAGATAAGGCTTGACTAGGAAGATATTTGAAAGTTATTCAAATCAATTGATCCAGACATGTATTGTATCATATATTTTTCTAGGATGATGTAGTTATTAATCTAAGAGTTATGAACAAACATTCATAGTCATTAATAGCGATTTTAAATTTATACGATCACATTCCTAGGAAGATGGTGAATATCATTAATTTGGAACTATTTTTTCATAATAATACAATAATTTTTGTTAGACCATGGATTTAGTTGGGAATTTTTGTTTAGAAAATTGGGAATCCTGAATGCTATCTGGTCCTTCCTCATTAAGATAAAAAATTATAATCCCTCTAATGCAGTGATAATTGTGAGATAAAAATAAAGTGAAAACATTGCTAAATAGTGGACACTAGTTGTATTGTGAAAACCCCCAAATGAAATTTCTAAAAATATATGGATAAATAGAATGATTTCAGTAGGTTAAAATATAAGTAAAAAATCTTTCACTATTATAAAGATAAAATTATTAAAATATTTTCTCTTTAATTATTGGAGAAATTCCTAAAAAAGTTCCAGTAAAATGAAATTATGAAATCAAGAGATGATTAATTCTTTAATATGATGATAGAAATAAAGGATACCTCTTTATTTTATATGAATTTATCACTCCTTAGTACTACTTCATTTGTTGGGTTAAATATAATTTGTGCACCCACCTCACTATCCATGCCATCCTCCTTTGACAAGAGAGGGGTGCCATCACTAAAAATATACATCACTGATATATATCTCACTTATATATTTGATTTAGAACAAATCAAATATCCACATATACTTTTTATATATTAAAAATGATTCTCATATCTCTGTGATTTCACTCAAGGATCTAAAAAATCTTGACTTATCATAGTAAATTGTCTTAGTAAGGAAATATTTTAGATTTTCTTTAGTGTAATTTTTTTTCAATTTCACACTTCCTTCATTTAGTACTTCTCAAAAAAAGTGATATTATACCTTAATATGTTTTTTTCTAGAATAGAAGTATATATTCCTTTCAATATTCAAAGTTCCCTAACTGTAAAAAAATAGTAAAATCTTCTCATGTCTATTCCTGATCTCTTACAAAAATCTTATCATCCAAACAAACTCTTCAAAAGCCCATGTATTTTTTATTTAATATACCTCAGTCATGGATAAATCCATATCTGACTATAAATTTTAAATCTAGCTCACATTTCCTTATTAAATAGTAAAAACATAACCATAAGTTGATCTTTTATTTTGGAATAAATTTTAAAATCTTTATCAATATCACATATGAATGTGAAATCTAACCATTTGTACCATAATGAAACATCTAAGGTATCCTTGATGTATCATAGTATTCTATTAACTATTTTCCAATTCTCTTATCCTGTATTCACCATGTACTGAATAACTTATCCTAATTAATATAATATGTATGTTCTAGTAAAAACCATTACAAGCATCAAACTCCCTACAATTGATGCATGTAAAACTCTAGAAATCTCCATCTAATCTACTTTAACTGAACGGAATCATCATAGAGGATAACATAAAATTAATAGAAATACTACCAGATTTTGGAATATAGTTTATCAGGTTGTATAATTTCAATACATCACTCAAGTAATTAATCTATGATATCTAAATCTTCCCATTATTTATATCTCCATAAATTTTTACCCTAAGAATAGTGTTTGATGGTCCCAAGTCCATTATATCAAATTTATAAACTAACAATTCCTTCATTTCCTAGATCTATATTCCCTCATGGTTATTTGGTGTAATATACACTAGTAGTGAAGTAATGTATGATAATTTTTTCTATAAAACACTTTTCCTTAACCCACTAATAAGACTTAATGATCTTGACCCCTTATATATAAGGGTGATCTTTTTTCTCTTCTTCTAAATGTTGATATGGTTACTATTTATCTTTACAAACCCTTATAAAATATATAAATGATTACTTTAACCACATTATCATATATTTTGTGCATAATTTAAATAATAAATCACAAGGAACACATTTATTTTTTTAAAAAGTTTAACACTATAGACTAATCCAAGGAGCATGAAGTTGATAATTAATATATACACTAAATCACTAAATCTCACTAATTTGGGTTTATTATATACCACTCTTATCTTTGATCACTACCCTTTAAATGGATTAGGAAATATATACTACCTAATTGGTATTATTTCCCTTACTATTCCCTCCTCCAATCACTGCTTTAAAGGGGAAAACAAAGTTGGATCACATGCCAATAAAAATGTCGCATATTTTTTGTAGATGCACTAAAATATAAGGATGGTTGAATTTTGTCACTTATATATCCTTAAAAACCTACTATGAATATCATCGTTGAGAAATATATACTTTTCCTAATATATCATAGAATCACCTTCTTCCATCCAAAATAAATTTGGAATACCTTTCTAGTTTCAGAACGTGGAATGTTTTCTAATTATTGAACTCGCCTCACTTAAAAATATTATCATCATCTTCTTATTTGAAAAATTATTCAATGAGTTCAAAGATCTATTCATATTTTTTTTATAAAATAGAAATCCCCTTTTCTCACTAAAATTTATAATTTCAATATGTCTCTCTGTTGGAGCTTGTTTTTATAACTAATTATATACATTTTTATAGGCATGTTTCCTATAATTTGATGGTTAATATTAATTATCCTTCCTATTATATTATTAATATTTATCTAGTTTTAGAACACTATTATTGTCTCCATTAAGTGTATTTAAAATTTAGTTAAGTCCCTAAGATCTCTAATAATAACTTCAATGGTTCAATTTAAAACTTGACTGTAACTGCTTGATTATAATGTGGTACCTATTTATATGATGTATTTTCACAAAAAATTCCATCACCATGTCATTTTATATTCGATTATGATGTAGAATGTTATCTCAATCATAGTATAAAATATAGACTTGTTCCTTACATTAAATCCTCCCGTTGACCTGATCCACACTTCTTACTTATTTAACTTCCCCCTAACTCACCCATGATCATGAAATGATCTCCTCAAAAATATTTTTAAAAAAATGGATATGGAATAATCCATTTTATATGGATTAGACACTTATAAAATTAGAAATCATCAAAACATCCACTCTTCTTGAAACACACCCTCCAAGTTGCAAGATCTTTCAAAAAAGTGGAAAATGTCCATTCAAAATGACAATGAGTTATCCCTTTTCTATACATATTAGACTTGTGTTGGATTGGATCTCATTAAATATCACCCTTATGTCGATATATATTTATATTTTTATAGTCCAAATAGACCTTTATACAATTTGATTCTTAACCTTTATATATGCTGTAAAAAACTCTAGATTACCATTAGGCAAGGTTCGAGTTACCTTGATGCAAACTGATCCATGAATAGCTCCATCTTTTATAGTGTGGTCTAATACTGTACCCTTACACAAGTCAGGGTAAATTTACATTAAAATTATGTAGTTATTTTTTCTATGGTGATGTACTTTATGTATCTACATAAAACCAGTCTTCACATATGACCCTAATGGTGTAGAAAATTACACTATGGTGTGGGAAATTTTTCTCCATGCATATGTGGATTCATTATTTTTAGAACTTCCTTTACACAACTTCATCCATACTACCTAATTATATTTACAAAGTCCCTATTATGTTGTAATATATCATTGTTATGACATGGGTCCTTTATATGATGTAGAAAATTATAATTTTTAATATAGACAACTTCAACCAAAATACTTCTATGGCTGAACCAGAGGTCTTACAACATAGATTCTATCTTCAAGACATATTTCTTTCCAACATAAACTTGTTTTTCTCTTCAAACATTATTAATTAAATGAATCAATAGAAATAATATAATAATAAATTAATCCATATTAATCAATTATTATCAAAAAAATAATCTTACTTATTCTTCCACTTATATTTTTAACAAATTTATCTTAAGTAATATTAAACTTATATTTTTAATAAATACAACACCAACCCTTAGGGTTAAATAAAATCCCTATTTTTGTATTTTTTTAAAGTTTTAAAAATATTCTTCCATCCTCCTTTCATATGGGAATATGAATTGAAAATACTGCACACACTCTCCTTTTGTTAATGAGATTAAAATTTAGGATTATATCCTCATATAACTAAAATTGTTCTCTAGGTGGACTTTACCTTTATCTTTTGAACTTGAAAGGGCTACCAAATATTCTTGGACAACCCCTTTGGAAACAATAACCTTACATTATACCTTAATACCAATTGTAGCACTTTATGGTTGGAATTTATAATTCAAAAACATCTCTAAGTAACCATTCATGAAAAATATATTAGCTCAAATAAATCTAGTGTGTGAATTTACCACTCAACATTTGGGTTATCAAAAATTCATTTAATCTTATTAATCATAGGATTTATCTCGAAAAAAAGGGTCTAATTTAACCTCTATAAAGTTTTCCATGTTATTTATTAATACCAATAAGTCTATAAAAATTAAAATTTATACTCCTCAACACAAACTTTTATCTAAATCACATATTCACAAAAACAATTCATATATAAACAAGAAATCATGACATTTGGGAACATACTATTATAAGGATCAATTGATACCATTTTTTAAAATAAATATAGTAATTTATTTTGAACAATCTATTCTCTAAAATATAAAAATATTTTTAATTAATATATTAGGCTTAACATCCATTTTAAATTTTATAATAATATCCCCAAGAGTCTTCAACTGTTAAGACAAATACTTGTTTCTCCAGTTGAGGATATCACTTGTTGGGAAAAACATTTCTTTGATAACTGCATTTAGTATACTATGTAAATAAATAGTTGATAAAAAATTGATAGATTAAAAATAACTATACATGAAATTCAATCATCTACCTACATATAAAATTTAATCCTCATTAGTGGTATGATCCCAATTAATCCTTGTCATTATATCATTAATTACACACTAGATTCAGCCTTAATCCCTTTTTTATTTAATTTATGGATTTAACACCATTATTTTTCACAATTTAATCCCTTTTCATGTATTTTTCAGAATAATCACTTCATTAAAACATTAAAATTTTGGATTGATACTAGTCATGGTATGAAATTATTCAATCACCTTTTTCATCCTGAATTTTCCTACTATATTAGATATATCTTTCATCTCAATCTCATATATATTTCTAGTTGAACTGCCTCCATGATTATATCTAACCCAATTTTATGGACCAATTAAAATATTTAGAAGAAATTAATTTCATAAGGAATGGGGTACCATATTTTTCCTCAAGCTGATTAATTGTCTAGTTAGATTAGAAAACCCTTTTATCTTTCTCTTTTTTTCCCTATTTTCAAATTTTGGCAAAAAATTCAACAATTTTCTCATCTTGAACTTATTTTACTTTAAGATTATGAAAACCATTTATAGTGGATCTTATTTTTGTGAAAAAACTTAAAAAAATATTTTATTGAATGAGAGAAATTTTGATCTTCCATGGATTATGATTTTCTATAATTATGGAATATATTCCATTTGGGAAATTGTCCTTTTATTTTAAATTTTGTGGGTTTTTATTCTAGATTACTTCTACATTGGAGGAATATTACACCAATATTAATTTATTTACTTATAGTGGTTTTTGTGAGACTGTTAAGTCATGCCTCTTATGTTACGGTCCTGAGTTCTATCATAGAATTATACAACTTTAGTGGATTCTTATTCCCATATTCTTCAAAATTTCTCATAACTAGATTGGATCCTTCCCTATTATTCCAGATTTATTATATTTTCTTCCAAGAGATTTATTGTGAGGGTCCAAGTCTTTGAGGTTGATGCACCTTTTTTTATATCATATTTTTTTATAAATTTTTGGACCTATTTTCTAGCTTAAAGGGTTTCTTATTAAGATAAACTCTTCCTTTGTATACTATAGGATTTGAGAAACTACTTATAGAATCTATTTCCTTCCACGATTAATTAAAAATACAATATATTTCTATATGATTGATGTTAGACCACATATTTATATTCTACCATGTTTTGTAATAATATTATCCTCATGTTTGGATTTTAGAACTAGATTTCATCTTACATATTACAGATTCCTTTTGTTTAGAAAATTTGGAAATTTAATTTACTTTTTTATAGAAGAATATTATAAAATAGAGATAATATTCTTCAATTGATCATGGTTTTTTATAATCTCTTTATTTTCCCTAATTTTTACATTTTTCTCCCTTATCTCGATAGACAAATCTTTCATTTTTTGAAGCAGCTTCCCAAATTACCCATCTCCTATCTTATAGTTATGTTTTTGGAGGGGTAATGATTTCTTTAAATTCATTTTTAATATCCATTTTATTTTTAATTTCTTAGGACTCTTATTCAAGAAAATAAAATTTCTTATTCATTCTTGTTCTAATTTTATTCATTTTTAACTTCTTGGTAACATACTAATTTTTTAGTCTTTCATTTTCTAAGTAAAAATATTTTGTGAATGAATATAAAACCTTATGAATATCTTTCCATTACTCCACCTTATAATGTAAGTCTATAATTTAATTATGGTGGTAGTATGTATACTCCCAATATTTTAAACCTAATTTTGTTACCAATTCTTCACTAGAATCACATCATCTTTTAAGCCCTATGAGAGTGATTGAATTTTTTGAAACACGTACATTCTCTAAACAAAGTTTAGAGTTAGATAAGGAAGTATATTTTTAGTTTACTTTAGTTGTATATCTCGTCCTCTAGGAATAATTATTATTACCTTTCTTATTTTTTCCTCTAATATAAGTCAATTTTCATTTGGATTATCCACCAACTTTTCATGATGTCAAAATTCATGGAATTATTTCATTATGTATTCTTTTGCAAATGAATCTTCTAGAATCATCCATATATGTTTTAAAAAATAATATTGATAAATATTTTTCAATATATATTCTTTTAGCACCTCTTTTAATACCTTCATTTCACATGCATCAATATCCAAATGTCTTTGATTTATCTCAAATATTATTCCATGCCATCTTAATAGAACAATTACATCCAAAAACATTTCATAAGTAACTCAAACTTTTGCATTCATGCATACAAGGAAATATTTTCTTCTTTTAAAATTATTTCCATCAAATAATGAGATATTAACTATGGATTCCATTCAATTCAAAAAATTTATATCATGTTTGTTAAAAGACAAATCTAATAGAAAATAAATCTTTCTGTAATACCAAATTTTAGTCCCTAAAAGGTATGAGGTTTGAGATACCCAAGGGGAGGGGGAATCATGGTATAATAGTTATTTTCTATAAAACTATTTCTCATAGCCTAATCATAACCATTGATGATCTTGACCTGTTATATATTAGCATCACCCTTTTGATATTATTTTGGATACTAATTCGGTTAATACTTCTCTTTACCAACCCTTATATAATATAATAAATGATTTATTTATACTATTTATCTGATTTTGGATCATAAAATATAAATAAGTAAGCCTAATTAACACACATAATTTTACTTGGTTCATAACTACGAGCTTATCCAAGAAGCATGCGATCAACAATGTGTTAGTACAACAAATCACTAAAGAATTATACTTGGGGGTTGGTCTAGGTGACTCCTTCTTAAGTTAAATATCCCTATAATAGTCTTAGTAAAATACACTATTTCCTCAAGAAAACATCCTCCATTTTTCAATGCTTTACTCACAACTTAAATGGGGAAAAAATTAGTTTAACATATAATAAAAATATCACTTATTTCTTGTAGATTCACTAGAATATAAAGATGGGTCAATTTGATCTCATATTTATCATTAAAAACATTATATGAATATGACATTTGGGAAGTATCTACTTTCCATGAGATGTCATGAAATCATCTTATTACAGAATAAATATAGAATGCCTTTATAGTTTCAGAACCTTGAATGATTTAATCTTCTTCACTTTTTCTACACTTACAAAAATCATTATATTATAATTATTTGGAAAACAATTTAATGTGTGCTAATTTCTCTTTTTGTTTGATACACAATAGTCATTCACATTTCTCTCTGAAATTTATATTTTGAATATGTCTATCTATTCATGATTTTTTTCTTGAAATTATTATAGATAGTTTTATATTTTTATAGCCTTTAATCTGATGGTTTATATTAATTGTAATTCTTTTTATCTTATTAATATTTCACTAGGATTACCACACTTTTACAATATAAATTTAGTTCCATTAAAATTTAGGTAACTCCTTAAAATACTGAGGAATAACTTCCCTAATTTAATTTCTGACATAACTATAACTAATTGACTATGACATGTTCCTTTCTCTTATAGTTTAGTAATCCTCATGCATGAATTTACCATGATACAACACATTCCACTATAACATATTATGTAATATAAATCATAATATATAACATGGGTTTATTCCTTATTAAATAGCATCATATTGACCAAATCCAAAAATCACATGTATATAATTTCCTCGTAACTCACCCACGATGACAATATCCTCACCTCAAAACTCCTTTGAAAACTAAACTAGCTACGATGTAATATATTTTCAATGGAGTGGACACCCGTAGATTTGTAAATCATCAGAACAACTGGTTTTCCAAAAATAAACATACCACATCATAATATCATAATGTGACATGGGATTATTCTCATCAATAAGAATGCAGTATAGAACTCTAATCTATAGTGTATCCATCAATAGGATTGAAACTCATTAAGTCACAGCTTCACATTCAACTCTATTTAATTTACCTGGGGGCACACACCTTTATACAAGTCAATTATTCTCCGACGTATAGCCTACAAGATGACCTTTATGTAAGGTTAGAGTTAAATTGATGAAATATCCTTCATGTCATGGTTGCATATTCTTAGATATAGTCTACTATGTATTATCTTGAATTTAAAAAAAGCTATGTTCAATAGAGTATGCAACATGCAACACCAAGCCCAAAAAAAACATAATTATATAAATTTTACCATTATAACCAAGCTATTAAATTTTATGGTATGAATAGTGTCAAATTCTTTATGAAATATATATAAATTTATAACTAAATATAAATACTTTGAAAAAAAATTATTAAATAAGCACATAATTTTTAATAGACATTTTATTCTTCAAAAGAATGTTTCCTTCAAAATTGATTTTTAGTGTTTTATATGGGAAAATGTTATAATAAATTTCTAGAAATTTTGTAAAATATTTTTGATAAAATTAAATTAAATTTTGAAATCAGAATATAAAATTTATGTTATGGTGAAATTTTGATATTTTTCTAAAAAAATGATTTTTCAGTGAATAATAAAAATTATTGATTTTTCAAATACTGTAATTTATTAAAATTAAATAAATTAATTTAAAAGTAAAATTAAATTATTTATTTATTATTAAATTGATATATGGACCATTTTATTTAGAATAATCAAATTAATTTCATTTTAATCATAAATTTTCTTGATTTTGGTATAGGTTTTCTAGGCTTAAAAAATCATTTTTTTGAAAACCATTTTTTTCGCATAATATTTTTCCATTTTAATTAATAAAAATAACCCATAATGAGGAATTATTTAAATTATATTGATATATTATATATCTATATATAATAATTCAAATTCATGTAATGAATATTAATATTCACAGAGTTAATGTAAGATCATTATAAGCTTGAAAATTACATTTCATGAAAAAACATTTTCAACACATTTTGTAAGATCCTTTTTTAAATTAAATTATTTTACATTTGTGAAATTAATTTGATAAAATTTATTCAATATTTTGAATCAAAATTATTAATATTATTTAATAAGTTTAACTTAATTTTTTTTCATAATTAATATTTAAATATTAAAAATTAATTATTGTGGTTAAGGTTAAAATGAGTTATAGGGGGGATAAACCAAAATATAAATTAATGTTTTCCAATTAAACTTGTCTAAATAATATTTTATAGAAAAATTTAAACCTTAAAATATCCCACATGCTAATATATGTCCATTTTGAATCATTTTTCTTAGGAATGAATATCTTATTTTGTATTCTTTTAAGAGATTTCCATGTTGGTTCCCTCCCCAACATATAAAAGGACACCTACTCTCCTATCCTATCTATAAATAAATATCCCTTTGGTTTGGAAATAAATAACCCAATACCATCCCTAGTCTCATTCCCATGTTCTTGGGCCTTGTATTTATCATAAAATCAACTTAGTTAAGGATTTTGTACAAACATAATGAGGTTTTTTTAAGATGAGGTATCATTCTTATCTCAGTGTTTTTCATTTATTTTTTCTTCCACATTATTAAAATATTTTTAAACCACAATGATATTGTGAAATAAGTATCTCAAATATAATTATATTTTATTATGTTAATGGAATACGATATGTCCTTCTCCTATTCTATCAAATGGGAAATGATACCAACATTCGTGTGTACGACAGACTACCGCCTCATAAACTGATGTAATTCATTTTCTATCATCAATTTTAATGGTTATTTATGATGATGGATAAAATGTATATATATTATATTCATGATATATTTATCATTTTTTAAAATTAATTCATCATATATTTTCTTAGCTTTCCATTTATAGAAAAATGATAACATTGTTTGTATGTAATTATGGATTACCACCACCATAAAGGGATGTGATTATTTTTTTCATTACTTCATCACATGGATGGAATATATAAGTGTATTTATATATATTATATTATATAAAATATATAATTATAATTATTTAAAGATAAAATAACACTCACCTTCTTTCCACCATGACCGTTGAGAAATGGAAACATTACTCATGCATATGTACGACCTACCATCTCTTTGATTGTAACAAAGTTCATTATTCAAAACCATATTTAATGATTTGTTTTAAAATTATAATTTCTGAATATAAATGATAATTATTTCACTACTATTATTATATATATTGATAACTAATAGTCACATTTAAGTTAGTAAACTTACAAAAGTGGTTTTGGACATATACTCTAAATATCATCAAAACATCTAACATGAACATAAATGATTATGTAATTGAATTCAAAATGATTATAAATAAAATAAAATTTATAATGAACTATAAATAGTTTCTTAAGAAATTAAATTATTAATTTAGTTTTATTATTTATGAATATAAATAACGCACGTGACCATTCGTGTTTAAGTAAAGGGACCCCTCTAAACCACCATTTTCTTTGGGTTATGACCATTCTATCTCTAATACAGTTTCAATATCTATTTAAAGTTATATAATGATTTAAAATTATTATATATGTTTTTAACATATATACCTATAATATTCTACCTTCCTTTTATTGGGTAATACATTCCTTATGTTTATTTCTAAAATGCTCTCATTATAAACTTTCCTTTGATTATGATACGAGGTAAGATTAGGAAATACATTTTTCTTTCGTGGGTAATTATTATGTTTATACATTATGATTTATTTCCATTTTATGGAACAAATAATCATGAAAATTTTATTATGGGTGTTCCTAGATATATCTCTAATGCATTGGGTAAATATTTTGTCTCATGAGACATTATTAATAGGATTAGTAAGTAAACCTAATCCATTATGGGTCTTTTTCTACCATGTGAAATTATCAAGATAGTTATCCCTAGATCATTTTTATATCATGTTTTATGTTTCTTCTACATTTCCTATGTTTCTAATATTTTATGATACCATGTTTTTTATGTTATTCTTAAATATGATACTCATGAGCCCTCTATTTTATGGTATCATGTTATAGGTTTGATTCACGTTAGTTTTTTTATCTCGCCAATTTATTTTATGTATTCCTTAGGTTATCTTATGATGTTTTAGGAGATTAAATGTATTTTTGATCTCATTATAGAGAATAAAATGACAATTTCATGTTTTAGTTTCCCTTCAATGTATTATGAACCTTGTCTTCCAAATACATAAGGCCTCACAATATTTGGGTTGTTCTAATTTTCTATTTATGTTTAAAATCATATCATAATATTTGTAAAGGAATGGGTTACTATATTTGGCATCACAAAAATTTATAGTTATTTTTTTGGATTAGGACTTGAATAATTTAGTGAAAACCCTAGGGATAATTTACTGTATAGATAAATAACATAGAATTTTGGTGAATGATATAGTGAGTGGTTTCTAATTAATTATATTCGTATCTGGATACTAAAAATGGATGTGTATCTTTAACAGTTATACATAGAAACAATAACTCTGAAAAGGGTACATTGGGATTTAACTTAATCTTCACATAGTGCATTAAAATGAGACTTGATTCACACCTTGTTTGACTCTCCAAGTGAATATGTTTTTGAAATTCATAAACACTTTGCAAACTATTATGAATGACTTGAAAAAATTGTTAGGTTGGAAAAAATAATTATAAAATTTACCTTGGATAACCTATATTGAAACCTAGAGACTCATAAATCAGGATATACTTATCATTTATAAGTTATTCTCCCATGTTTATAGTTTCTTTTTTGTATGTTTATTAGATAGTATATTATAATATTATTCTAATTCTTTTATTTAATAGCTTTAAATATGAGAAATAGTGCCAACAAGTAACATGATATAAAATGTAATGATTTCCCCAATGATATACCTAAAATACTGGTAGTGGGAGATGAGAACTTCATTGTAGTATTGGTTCAACTAGATCTATTTATGAATAATAACTTGAATCATGCGAACACCACCCTCCAAATAAATACAAAGTTGTAGTATATGAGACAAAGGTCTCATACCTTTAGTAGATCTTCCGATCCCTTCATCAAAGAACAATGGATTAAATCTATTGATAATATATTATATTTTGTCTCATTTATAGACAAGTAGAATTTTGTGTTTTTGGTTTATCACATTATGTAAGAAGCCAATCAATGGTTGAAACTGATCAAGAATACAAATTGAAAAGAAGATATTGATTCCATGGAATAGGAAAACAATAATTAAATATTTATTATTAATTATTATCCCTGAACTATTAATCTTAAAATATAGATATATCTCCATTGAGTGTGAAATATAAATATGACTCTATTGTGGAATATGAGGTAAACTTCACAAGTCTTACACAGTACACCTCTGTCTTTTTCATCAACACCAAAAGAAAGGTGGAACATTTATTTAGTGTGTTAAAGATGAGTCTATGAACAATAATATTGATTTTCGGCATTGGAAGCGATGAAGGTGTTGTTTTATGCCTTAAATGTTGAGATGGATATCAGAGGTTCTTAGGGATCTCGTGGGACTGGGGACAAAAAACATAAAATGGAGTTTTCATCAAGAGTATCAATAGATAAATCTCAAGGAGGAAAGAAAATCCAATATCCAAAATTTCAAATGTGTAGTAAGAAACACCCCTAAAACTCTATCAAGGGAACCAAAATTTGATTAAAATATGGAAATATGAGCATTAAGCTAATCAGTTCTGAAGGTAAATAGAGAACCCACTAAGGTGAAAGAGGAAAAGAGGTTCAGATCAACACTTGACCCAAAGTGAACTGTTTCAACTAAAAGTAACATGAGAAATATGGAATCCATTGACCTAATACAATGGGTTTTTGAGATAATATTAACAACAACAACCACCAATTCCTATAAAACAATGAAGGAAATATACTATCACTATTGTAGTGGTGGATATTAATAATTATGTGATAAGAAATATAGTGGTTATTCATTCACAAATAATGAATTTATTTTTTGATTTTGGTTCTATGAATTATTTGATATCTTGAATGTTTAGTAGAACTATTCATGAACTACCTCAAAACATAGGGGTTGAAAAATCCGTGAGAACATAAGAAAAATAAATTATTTTTTCCCAAGTGTATAACTCATCCCCATTATTTTTTTCATACTAAATCTTCTAGGAAATGCATTCTTACCTCCATTATTGTTGTTTGATGTGATTTGGGAATGGATTGACTTTCCTAATACAAAGTCAACAAAAATTATATATATTGGGAGATTGTACTCAAAATACAAAGTCATCATCTGTTTCTATACAATTTTAATGAGGAGGGTGAATCTTCTATATAATATTTTGTTCAAGCATGGATATTTTTTTCCTTATTACCAATAATTTATAGCCCAAATGATTAAGAAAAAGAAAAGAATCATTCTTGAAGACAAACCCATTTTGTTTTATACTTATGTATTTTTGGAATAGTTTATTAGTCTCGTCCTGACCAAGAGGTTGAGTTATCAATCTAAATTATTATTCTATATTTTATAATATATTATAATATATATATAATTTCTTACATTTAGTTATAAAATCCAAAAAAGAATTTATAAGAGAATCTTGAAAAGGGTTTTATATGTACGAGTTCTTCACTGTGGGGTGCATCGGCTCACTTAAAAGAGAAGAAGGATGGGTCAATGTGCTACTATATTGATTATTATGAAATAAATAATATCATGATAAAGAGAAATTATCCCATTCCCCAGATTGAGGTCTTATACGATCAACTATATGGGCCCCATTATATATCTAAGGTGGACCTTCAGTCATGATATCACTAGTTAAAATTCAAGAAGCAAGATATTCCCATAAGTTCCTTTTGAACCAGGTATGGAAAATTTGGATTTATAGTGATTGATTTTAGACTAACTATTTTTATTTTACTATTTATGGATATAATGATTAGAGGCTTTAGATATTACCATGATAAATTTGTTGTAGTATTTATATATGATATTCTAATGTACTCAAAAAGAAAGAAGGAGCATGAGAACAACTTTAATATTATTCTAATGACTTTGTAAAAAGGGTAATATATATAAAATTTATAGTTACATGAATTTTTCTTTATAGGACTATTCTATCATTTTTAAGATAAAAAATATAATAGTGATATAAATCCAGGATCCAAAGGTTTAGTGTCTTTGGAAAATTAGGCACTCACATCAATTGTAAATAATAAAAACTACAACATTATTTAAATCATACATATTTATCCTTATAAATTTCATAAAATATTTTTGTTACATGTAGTCTTCTGAGTATATACATTAAT
The DNA here is from genome assembly GCA_963277665.1 of Viscum album. Lineage (NCBI taxonomy): Eukaryota > Viridiplantae > Streptophyta > Magnoliopsida > Santalales > Viscaceae > Viscum > Viscum album. Next base: position 166,419 of record CAUJRU010000869.1, read on the forward strand.
GAAAAGGGGTGATCTAAAAGTGCAGTCAGGGGAGGAATAAGAAACATGAATCAATTTTACATGGATGAGCCCAATCAACATCATCATATCAAAATCATAGGATAATCATAAAAATCATGAGGGAAAAAATTGATAATGTCATTTTATGTTACACATTCATAATAATCAAATATCATAACATAGTTTTCAAATACCACACATAGTTGTGAATGAATATATCCTCATGTTCACACATAACATATGTGCATAATACTGACATGATAAATGTGAAAAAAACATAGCATCACGTTCATGCATAATACACATTATTTAATGAGATAAATTACATTCAACAATTCATTGGAGGGCTATATAGTTACTTTCCCACTAATAAGATCATCAAGATGATCAAAATCATGCATTCCACATGGAAGGAAAACAATTGTAGTCATGAAACAACCCATGTAAATGGTTGGGATTCATAAAATATTTCATATGTCATACTTCATGAAATGAACTTTGGGATTCCCAAATTAATAAGAGAGATCACACTTTGGTATAATATATTATTTTCTTTTTCCAAAGGAGAAAAAACTCAACAATATTCATGCGATGTTTTGGAAATTGATTTTTTAAAAATTCATTATAAACGGATTACCTCCAAATCCTTTTTTTCATTTTCTGGATAAATCACTTTTTGGGTTAGTGGGAAACTCACATTCAAAATTAAAAAACAACATATTGCAGGATTAAAAAATAAGAATGAAAAAACAACCAAACCAAGACTAAAACCTAAGGAGATCATCATATGTATATTAGAGAATGTAATATTTCCATCCTTCATGATCTCCACCTGTCACCATCATCACCCTAACACCACCAGTGCCAGTTTTTGGAGAATGTTTTCTAAGAAGTAGAACCAGGACAGACCTTCCACCCACCATCGCCAAGGACATATTCACCTTTGTCGATGTCGAAACACCATTGATGTCTCCATACAAGATCACCAGAATAAAATATGAACACTTTCACATAAAACTAAAACAAACCTTAAACATAATAACCAAACAGAAGAACAACCACTGAGGAGAAGCTCTCTGCATGACACGCCTTCTAGAGTACCATGTCGCTCACACAAACATATCCCAGAACCTCCTCTGAAACCATTACACCTAACCTCCTTATAAATTATTAAGGGATCTAGAATATAGAGAAATGTGAGAGAAGATCGGACCTCCACAGTGATCCTGGAACAATCCAGCACCATCTCAGCAAAAAAAATAATCACCGGGAAGAAAAGGTAGGAAACTATAACCCCAGACCAATAAATTAAACCAGAAACCAAAATGGTAGTCATCACCAGCTGAGATGATCCCCCGACACCAAATAGAAACCACAAACACCCTAAAGACCATGGAAAATACCCTCATACCATATATATTGAGATCAAGCACAGGAGGAGGGCAACAAGAGAAGAGGAGGGATAACGGGACAAGGATAAAGTCACCAAACCTCACACCAACACAATCCCAAACAACTGAAGTTCCTTTGTGACAAACCAAGATAGTGTCTGGAATGATAGTGATGCTGATAAGAGAAAATATGGGAATAAATGAAATCCATGAAATTCTAGTGAAAAAACCACCACAACAGAACTGAGAGAACAACAGAATAGGGGGAGCACCGGAAATGGGAGGAAGAAGAACTCGAAGAAGGGGAAATCAAGGTTTCTAAAGTAGAGAGAACAAATAAAGAATGAAGAAATAGCCTTGAAAGGAGAGAATTGTAAAGATGAGAAAATGGATGTAGAGGTGATCTAATCCAAGTCCAGGGGAAGAACCCTAGATAAAGGATATGCATGCTCGGAAGATCGCTCCGAGAGAAAACATAGCCATCCCATAAATTATTTTTTCTTCACATCAAACCTTATAAACATATTAAAAAACATTTTAGAAGGGTGGAAACATGTATATACCAAAAATAAAAGAGAAAAAATATTTAAAAGGTATGTTTTAGATATTATAGGAACATTCATACTGAAATCAATGTGAAATTGGAGACAACCCAAAACAAGGAGTTTGGGTTTGAGAATCCACTAACTCTAAATCCCGTTTTATTTCATTTCCTTTACACCTATAAAATAATAAACATAGGATTATTAAAAAATTTAAATAGAAGTGTGTTTTATTAATTTATGTAACTATTTTTCAATTAAAAACATTGGATTATATTTTTTAATTTCTGTTTTTGAATTTGAAGTATTTCAATATAATTTTTAATTAAAACATTCTAATTTTATTTGATTTTTCTATTTTTTTTCAAGGTAATTTATACATAATTAGAATTAATTATTGGGGTTTAAAACACATATATTGATAAATTTATATATTATAAATAATTTATTATGACCATACTTTAGGGAGGTGATGAGGAAGTATTTCTAAACATCCTCATTGGTGGTCAACCAACAATTAATGAGAATGTTGTCCAAAAAAGAATAAAAAGATGTATAAAATATAAATACATAAAAAAATTAAGATTTTTATAATATTTTAACGTAATTAATAGAATTTTAAAATATTATATACTTATTCCTAGATGATTTGGTTTATAAATACATTGATAAAAACATAAGCTAGGAGGAAAAGGAGATTATAAGTGATACAAACTTTCTCCTTTCCTAGTGTTTATTTTCTTATACGATATTAGGATTCCTTAATGAATGGAGTTGGTTTAATCCTGAAATATAAAAGGTTTATAATGGATTAAGATAGTGTTTTTGGAAAGATATTGGGATTTGGTAAGTGATGTAAGAGTAGTTTTCCAAGGGGAGGGTGAGGGGTTATTTATACTTGAGGAGACGAGTATTTTTAGAATAAAATATTATGTCTAAGGTAAACCTTGTAATATAGATATATTTGGCATAATGAATCATATATAAATATTAATAATGGTTTTAGTACATTTAACCCCTTTATAATTTTAATTCATTAGTTTATTAAAAATGAAATTTCATGAACCGAAAAAATGTTTTTTTAAAGGAATATTTTTGACTTTCGACTTTGTAATGTAATTTTTAGCTTTGGAAAACATGTTTATTGTATTTTAATGAATAATTTATGAAATTAAATATTTTTTTGGTAGATTATATATTACGATAATTTATTAGGACATTATTACATCATAAATGATTTAATATAAGATACATCTGTTATGAAAAAATTGCATTTTTACTATTCACCTGAAAATTGAAGTATTTTAGAATATTTACAAAAAATAAAATTTAGAAAATTTTATTGTGATGATTTAAAAAAAATTAATTTTATTAAATTAATTTTCTTAAATATTTTATTTTAATTTTAATATATAAATTATTCTTTTTTAGGGAATACCTTAAAATACAGTTTATTAAAACTGTGCTTATTTTTTTGAGTTTTTAATCATGATATCTATTTTATGACATTATAATATTTTTAATTACCTAAATTAATCATCATAAATTTTATTTTTTTTAAATTATATTATTAAAATGATAAATTACAATTTCAAATATCATATTACTATTGTCAACGACAAGATTACTATTCCCAACGGTTATATTACTATTCTAATGGTCACATTACTATAGCAATGGTTATTTTAAAACCTATTAATACTACTTAATTACTTAATTAATTACTCAGTGTAATTCCTATTAAGATTATATATCTCCATTTTCTAAAATATTATGCAGCTTACTAATATTTTATTTCTTTTCCATAGTTTTGTTTATGAGAGGGATGATTCTAGGTGATTAGGGTGATCAAAATTTTCCCATTATAGTTTTTGTATTTTTTATTATTTTCACTTATAATATTTGAAATTTTAATGATTTTATTCATTGACTAATTTGATATTTTTAATTAATGAATAAAATTATTTTTTTCTATAAGCAATCTATATGTATAATACTTATATAATATTATATGAAAAACATTTACATAGGAAAACATCATCATTTAAAGAGTCTGGGTCGTTAAATTATTTACCCCTTTATAAATTTCATCCCAAAATATCAAATAATATTCTCAGTTTAGAATAGATGAGGGTATTTCTATTTCATCGTTTCATCTATTTCACATGTTTTCTATTCATATTTATGGTTCCTATCAACACATTGGCTGGGTGGGTTTTCTTATTGCATAGAACTTTGTCTCTATTCTCTAACATCATCACTGGATATTCCTCTCACAATATGTCATTCTCTAATTGCTCCACCTCAAGATTCAACACATGTGAGGGATCAAATATGTAATTCCTCAAGAGAGATATGTGAACACATCATAAACATGAGCAATATTTGTTGCATAATGTTCCAATCTGGGATCCAACTAACCTATGTGATGAGTCATTGGGTCCCATGGCCTCAAGTATTCTTCCCTATAGAATAGAAGATGCTTACTAGAAACATGTGTGTAATGGTGGTACAATTGGGAGAATATACCCTTATATCATAGTAACACATTAGATATAATGAATAAAAGAATACAGATGAATCATATATAAATAGACACTATAATGACTGGGCTAGTAACCCACCGTATCACAAGCATGATATAACAAAAATGATATAAAAAACTACAGAAGTATGAAAAACTGAGAAACTAAATAATAAAATCAAATTTTAAAAGGATGAATCCGATACATGATGAAATGATGTTCTAATATATAAAATGAGGAACATGTGACAAGAATATACAACATACTATAAAAAAATACAAAAAATCCAAAAGGATGCTCCACTATAATTTATAGAATATGCTTGGTCCTACACTCTCAAACTATATATTATATGAAAATAATATTAAGAATATATAGCAGGGCACTTTCCCTTATCCATTCATATAGAAAATAGATCTACTTGGGTACCACAGGCTGCCCAGGTAGAGTGTGAGATAAAATACCAGTAAGCCACCACCAATGGTGTTTAGAAGTATTCCATGAAGTGTACATATAAACATAGACATGCTGGTAAATGGAATAGTAAATATTGTTGAAAAAATAAATACCCGTCGACTCATGTTTATATAGGAAACCTGGTATCCATACGTGCTTCGACATAAGCAAAAATGAGAGTCTAATAAATAATTATATATATCGTAATAATATATATATATATATATAGTAATTATATAGTACAACCACCAATATTATCTAAGTACGTGACGAAGTAATTAAGAATATACCTGGATACTTGGAGGTGAATGGACTGGGGCATATCTTAGACATCCATGACTAGTTGAATGAGCCTATAATCTCAAACAAAAAGGGTAAATTCCCTGAATCTTATGATGAAGTGAGACACAATTCACCTTACTCAATATGGTGAATTATTTTTCATGTCAACAACCAAATAAAGGAACTTGGTGCATCATTCCCACCATCCAAATTGGGTAAATATGTGTGACACGCCATGATCAACAATCGATTAAAGGGAGAGTGAGCCTTCCTTCTAGAAAATTACTTTAAACATCATCCATATATAATCATAAAGGCGTAATAATAATAATAATAACATCATGTGGGGTCAGTAATTTTTAATAATTATCATCAATCCCTATATTTATAAAGGGGTGATACAGTTTATGCAATCTATATAATAAGCATGAAGCAATTAGAATAGACTTTCCACCCTTTATCTTTTATTCAATTCTCTACTTAATTCATTTAATGAAGGAAAACCATCATGAAGAAATACGTTCAACATGAACACTCCATTTCTTTAACCAAGGCATGGTGAATTCTAAAATCAAGGCATACCAATCCACTTAGAATTTGGTTGGTCTATTTGATCAAGTATATCAAGATGGAAATTCCATTTATAAGATAATCCGAGCACTTAAGAGGAGCATTTAGTTATTTTAAAATTTTATATTAAAAGAAAAATTCAGATGGCACACCCAAATGTGTGGTTATTTTTGAGTTTGACATCCTCTAACCTTATGAAATGGTTCCAAGAAAGTGTCATTACATGCGTATATCAATTTAGAAAAAAAAGTATTATTTTTAAGGCAATGTGTGACAAATGACAACATGCGACATTATGGTGGTATATGAAAACACTATAGGATTTAGAGAAAACAACTATGCCACCAAACTTAAGTCCATAGATTTCTCCTCATACAATATAAGCTTTATATTCAATGTATATTGGAATAAAAACAAAGATAGGTCCAACACCTTGAAAAGGGTGTGAGAAAGATGACACCATAATAATGCAAAGGATGTGAAGATGAACATATAATGGATGGAAAAGGACTCAAGATCATACCTCTAGATACCCAATGCTTCTAATGGATCTTTATTTAGAGAACATATGTAGTATTTATCACATTACCTTGATTATGAAAAAGAGAGATCCATTAGGGGAGAAAAAAGTGCCATTTGCTATAAAATAATGAGGAGGAAGGAGGGTTTAGTTTTTTAACTTCATTTAATACATTTTAGTAATTTTACCTTAAAAAATATGGGCGTATAGTTTGTCCAAACCATCCCAAACTATGCTCACCTCACTATCTAAAGGGGGACCCCACATAGTTAACACGCATGATTCCCATATCCCTATGAAAACCATTCAAAAACCCACAGTCAAGATTATTTAAAATCTCACATAGTAATGTGGCTTGGGTTTCATTATTTTAGACAAACCATGTATCCCCTACAACTCAAAATATTCCCCTCACAATTACCCACCATGGTTAGAACTAACCATACGATAACCATGCATCGTTATATTTTCACCCATTTTCTAGAACTATAGGCTCTAAACAAGCCCCTCACACTCCTAGAAAATCTTTTAGGTTGTAGTACACATCTACTAATATAAAACAAATGTTTTAGACAAAAAAACAAATGATTTTTATCTTTGTGAAAAGATGGTTCATTACAACCTCCTCTTCTTGAAGCAAATTTTCATCGAGTTATCCTTTTGTGGGTAAAGATATATCATTAAAGAATTGATTCATCAAATTATATTGTATATCGAATTCCCATTCTTAGGTCTCATCATGTACTCATTCATGTTGCCATAGCACCCATACCACAGAAACTAACCTTCCTCATAGTTTATTAACACTCCGATCAACAATATGCACTAGGTATTCCTCAAAGTAAGAATCCATATCTAATTTAACCTCATCAGGTTGGAATACATGTGATGAGTCTAGATAAAACTGGTGAATCTGAGATATATGAAAGAGATTGTGAAAATAATGATATCTTCGAGGAAGTTTTATCTGATAATCCACTGGTCTGATTCATTTAGAACCTCAAATGGTCCAACAAACCTTGGTGAAAACTTACCATAACAATACATATGTTGATGGGACAACCTAGGTGAAACTCACAAGAAAACCCAATCTCTACCCTCAAACTCAATAGGATGTTGATTTGGGCTGGATTATGACTAATATCTAGACTAAGCTATCATCATGTGATTTATGATAAACTAGACCTTCTCTATAGTCTCCTGAACAAGATGTGGTCCATGTAAATATGTATCCCCTACCCATAACCACCATAGTGGTGATCAAAATAACCTACCATATAAGTATTCATAAGGAGCCATCTAAATGGTATCCTAAAAGTTTCTATTATTAGATAACATAAAAGGGGTATATGTTTCTCCAAATAACCCCTAAAGTCATGTAAATAATCACAAACCATGTCCTATAACACTTAAATAATATGTTCTCTTCTATCCCTCAGCCTAAGGGTGATAGATGGTGCTCAGAAACAAATATGTACACATGGACTTCTGATACCCCTGTTATTATTGATACATGAACCGATCGTACCTATCATATGTGTTAGACCACAAAACTCTATAAAGACCTGTGACCTCTCGGATGTATAGCCTCCCAAGATCATCTACCAAAAATGTATCTTAAACAAGTAAGAAATGTGTGACCTTTTTCAAATGATCAATAAAAACCCAAATTGTATCGTTACCATTAGGTGATCTGGGTAAACTAGTTATGAAATCCATAGAAACATCATCCAATTTCCACTGAAGATGGAAAATAGTTGTAAAAGTCCTTCCAATACCTGATTTTTCACCATAACCCACTAAATGGTGGAAATAGAGTTATAAAACTAGTTATCTCCTATTTCATAGTAGGTCCCCAATACTAGCAATGTAAATCTTGATACATCTTAGTGACACTGATATACTCTTCCCAAAATAAGGCATAAAATTCCTACATCATCTCCTCTATGATGTCTACTAGGACCCATACATTCCCATGTAAACATAATGGCTTATCCTTATCTAAAAGCTAACCAGAAGGTCAATCGTTATCTGAGATAGTTTCTCTCACGTATAATCCATTAGGATATAAAATTTACTTCATTCATAATAGTAAAGAAGTATAGAGATCACTGTAAAATATGAGAGGATATTATGTTATTGATCCTTCTGAACCTCAACATGAATCTTTGAAAACAAATTTATGAGCTTCCATTCACTACTAGCCTCCTAAAATTTATGTGTCTGTGTCTTCTCGATCAAATCATTGGCTACAATATTACCTTTTATTGAAGTGTAGAAAAGGTTTAAATCTAAGGATTGTTGGTACTCAAACCATATGTGTTTTCTTAATTAGAATCACTTTGTATAAAGATGTAATTAAGGATTTCATGATCATTTAATACCACAAAAATCTCTCCAAGTAAGTAGTGCCTCCAAAAAGTAAGGAATAAAATACAAAAAATAGCTCGAGGTTGTGTGTCATGTAATTCTGCTCATGATGTCTCAACTGATGAGACCCATATGCTATGAATCACTCATCATGCATTAAAATAGCTCCATGCCCAATACCTAATGTGTAATATTTAATAGTATTTCTCATGAATGGATCTAGTAGAATCAGGATTGGTGTTGAAGTAAATTTTTCTAGAATGGACACTTTATAAGCTTTTGAACATATGAATTTCAGAAACTTTTTAGTTAAACCCATTAGAGGTGTTGTAAAGAATGAAAAATCATGTATGAAGTATATTTAATACTCATCTAGCACCAAGAAACTCAATATATCAAAGATTTTATTTGGTTATTCCCCTGAAACAACATCACTCACTTTCTCTAGGTCTATTGAAACTCATGACTCTTAGATAAATTGAGAGGTGGACCTTTTCAATCCAAAAGTGTAATTTACTAATCTTTGTCTAAAGATGGTGCTCAACTTGTGTATTCATCATGATCTCAAGATGGTTTTAGTGGTCACATTAAGAGAGTGAATTTAATAATATTTAAACAAAAAATATCTATCATGAATAAATCTAGTTATAGGGGAAAAACATATTCATTAGATCCATAAAAACCATAGCTGCATTTTTGAAACTGTATGAAATTACCAGGTACCTGTAAAGACTATACCTTCTCCTAAAAGAACTACAAGGTAAGTCCGAATACCTGATATGCTCTAGATGATAGACTGAACTCAAATATATTTTTAAAAACACTATCAATCCTCCGAGACAATCAAATCAGTTGTCTATTTGAGGTATTGGATACCTATTCTTTATTTTAAGCTAGTTCAACCAATGGTTATCCACGCAAAACCTAAGGGCACCATCTTCCTTCTTAGAAGAAAGGACCGGTGAACCCCATAGAGAATTTCTAGAGTGTATAAGGTCTTTATCCTCTATATCCTCAAACTATTTATTCATATCGAGAATATCTATAAGTACCATCCTCTAAGGAGGAATGGACACTGTTTCCACTCAAATAACTACCTCTATGGTGAACTCTACCCCTCGCACTGGTGGTACCCATGAAAAGTAATTAGGGAATGAATCCATAAAATGATCCACCAAAATAGGTAATGTTACAAATCTTAACCCTTGATAATCCATGGAAATACTAGAAATATGAGTTGTCACACTACCCAGATCCTGATGAATAGGTCCTGATCATGTAGACTAGATATCCCATTCTCCATTATATACATGCCTACCCCCATTTTCTGATGTAAACCTCACCCTCTGGTGATTGAAATAAATATGTGATTGATAGGGAACCAACTAGTCCATTCCAATTATTATATCAAACTCAGTCATGACTTGGACAAAGAGATCTCATATAGATAGATATCCTTCTATCAAATGGGGAAAATAATTACAATGGAGTATTCTCTCTAATCTGATTCCAAATGGGGTATCAAGTTCCATCATGCCATATGGTAGAGTTATCTCAGGAGTTTCATCAGTAGTATTCTCCCAAATTTTCGGTGGATGGTTAACCACATGCTATAGAGAGTATAGACCTCCGTTGCATAGTTGTTAGTGCCTTATGGGTGTGAGACTTGAGGATTTTATGGTAGAACGATTCTAAAATGAGAAAAAAAACAACTTAGAATAGGATTTAATAGTATAAATAGTTATTTATTTATAAATTGGATAGGTACATATTATTCTTATGAAATAATCACACCTTTATACCTGCTCTGAAATCTAGGTCTAAGTGATAAAAGGAAACTGTAACTGGTTATAACAACGTAAGAGACACCCTAATAAACCATTATTAAGGCAAGGTTTGGGTCTATGTATCATATCAAACATATAATATGACCATTTCACATTAAAATTAATATTTATTTTATATATGTACTCATTTAAGTATTTAAATCTATTTAAATGGTTGAATTAGATGGATCACCATATCCAATTTATAAGGGTCCATAATATAACGACCTAGAATTATATTGATGGAAATTCTCCTCTTATAGTTATTTAATATAGTATAAATCATATAAAATCACATAGATGACACAATAAAAACTTTATAAATGAATAATAATTGAAATAGTAGGTATTTTTAGAAATTAAAGAACCTATACTAATCGAATGGTAACTTGACCATTGGAATAGTAATATGGCCATTAGGAATAGTAATTAGGCTAATAGAATAGTAACCTCACCAATTAAAATATAAATAAAATTTAGGTATCTTATAAGTGAAAATATGATATATTTATGTCATGGAATAAGTAAAAAAATGTTTTAAAAATGATAAATCTAGTGTTGGAATTTTTGTAAAATTTAAATGTTTTTTTTATAATTTTACAATTAATATAATGATTTAAATTAAAATTTGATTTGATAAAGAATATTAATATATTAATTTTTTATTAATATTGTAATATAATTTTATGAGTCCTTATTTAATTTTTCGAAGTGTCATAAGATCAGTTAAAATATTAAAATTTGTATTTTTTTTAATAAATGGTGATTTTAATTACAAATTAAATTCATCATATTTAGAAAATTATTTTCTTAAAATAGAGTCGATTTTTAAAATCTACATTTTGTTAAATGGTTCGGGGGAATTTTTGAGATTTTTCTAAAATAGTTGATTTTTTGTGAATAGTGAAGTACAGTAATTTACGGTATTTAACATTTTAAGCCAAATTTCTGAATTATTTAGTCATGGATGATTTAATAACCTGTTAGTTTTAACTCACATGAACTAGTTACAATAATTATCCCCAATAATAAAAATTATTGATAGTATTGGGCCAAAAATATTAAACTAATGAATAAAGTAATCCAAAACACCCCTCTCCTCATACTTTAAATACCACCACTTAACACCTATTCTATTTACACATTCTATGCTTTTAAGTTGTCTCATATTATCCACAATTAATATCCCAAGACACTTCCACATATTATGGTATTTTTGGTATCACCAAAAGATCATTGACATGTTTCTTAAGGCGGTTCTCAAGGAGACGTTTCTCAAGAGATAAAATCCTATACCTTTCCCTTTTAAATTATTTATTTCTTTTACCTTATATTTCCTTCCACTAACCCAAGGTGACATTATAATTATAATATCATAAAAATACTATAATTTTTATATTTTAATGGTAAATATATCATCAAATCTATTCTATTCTCTTTTTTTTCTTAAAAATGAAAACATCATTCGTGACATGTCGATTCACCACCTTCGTGAATGCCAATTTTTTATTTTCTATTGACGCCTTCATGGATGGTTTTAAAACGATTATAATGGTTATAAAATTCTATAAAATTTCTATTACAAATTTTTTATGTTCTATAACTAATATAAATATATATAAACATAATATTAAATAATAATAAAAAAATAGTCTGTGATAATAAAAAATTCACCAAAATAAACTAACATTCACTATTAAAATTTTATCTAATGAATCGTTATCATATTTTCAAAAAATGTTATATGGGACCATTTAAAAGTATTATGTTGCATAAATAATATATAATTCCACTTCTGGAGTTTTTCTACCATTTTAAACGAACTCCCATAATTTATCTCATGGGAACCAATCATAAAATCATGAAATTAATGCTCTGAGAATGAAGAAATTAAATATTATAACTCATACAAATGGACATAAATTAACACAATAAAATTATAATAAATAAAATACATATAGAATAGGTTATGATTTATTTAATTAATGGGACAAATGTTTCTATCCATGAATTTATGTACATGTGAAAAACAGTTTCAGACATATGGTAATAGATTCTCTCCGAACTTATATTTTTTCCTTTGGGTTATGATTTCTCTCAATTTAACACAATATAATTCTTAATTATTCTTATGTACTCCTAAATTCTGTTTGTATTTTCCTAGAATGTTTAATTATCTCAATGTTTCTTTCTTTCATGGGGAAATACATGTTTTATAAGGTTTGCTCCTCAATTCCTTCTGATAAACAAGCCTGATTAAAGAGAACTTCCCAATTTCTTTCCCATTTTCAAGCACAATCCATAATCTATTTTAAGAAAACAATATTTTTATAAAATCAATATTTTTATTATGAAACAACTATCTTATTTCATTTCTGGTTTTATTAAAACAATTGTTCCTTTCTCTTATTTAAAGGATCTTTTATATTTTCTCTTAAACCTCACTGAAGTGGATCATTTTTAAAGTTTATTAAACACTCTTTTAACATGTTTTCAATTTATTTGGACATTATTTATCCTTAAATATGTGTATTTTTCATTATAAAATTCCATATATGATTTAAATCCATTCTTTCATGGATATATTTATGATACACCGATTTTTTATGCCTCATGACATGACTTTGAAACCCATTTCTTTATATGGGTAACCCTTACATTTATTACTCACATTTTATTATTAATGTGGAACACATATGCATCAATATTTTATTATGGGTACCCTCAGATAGTTCCCTAATTCATTGGATATTTTTTGGTCTCAAGAGACGTCATGTTGGGACATGGATTCAACTTGATTCCATTGTGGGACTTTGTACAACATGTGATATAGTCTTACTATTTTTCATTGACTCATGTTTTTTCATTCTATATATTACTTCCAAATTAATATGATTCCATGATTACATGCCCCCATGAACTACATGTTGTGATTACATATGTTTATTCATGTTCTATGCCTTTTTATGCCATCATGTTATGCATTCTAACCCATGCCCTATTATTTATTCCTATGTTTATACCCTTACTAATATTTTTAGATCATCCCTTTATTCATGTATCCCTAGGTTATCCTATGTAGATGTAAGAGCTCAAAGAAATTTATGGTCTCATTAGGGTGATTAATTAAAATATGTTTTTATTTTGGTTTCATGCTTTCTAATTATGTACCAAATATTCCAAAGATACTATAATTTACAATCATTGGTCTGTATTTGATGGTTAATTACACATAAAATCATGTAATAATATATATAAAGGTCTTGGGTTTGTATAGTTGGTATTAAAGGTAGGTATAGTTACTTTTGTTGATTAGGATTCAAAAACTGTAGTAATAACCGTAGGGATAATTTTATCACCATGGATAACCTATATTGAAACTTTGGAAATCACATGATATGATATACTTTCCATTTATAAGTTCATCATTATATGTTCATTGTTTAATTTCTTATATGCTTATTTTCTATGTATTGATGCCCCCTAATTATCCTATCTTTTTCTTAGTCAATGGTGGGAAATAAGAGAACTCAGGATAACAATCAATGTGTTATGAAATGTGATCATCGCCCTTTTGAAATTCCAAAAATTATTGGAATGGTTGATCAAAACTTGATGAGAATACTAGAACAACTAGCTCATGTTGTGAAAGACAACTTGAATAATGTGGAATGCCATCATAATCCTACGAAAGTGAATGTTGTAGTCAAAACCTTTATATGACAAAGTCCTCCTATATTTAGTGGAAATTGTGATCCCATTATCAAAAAATGGATTAAATACATTGATAAGATATTTTATATCCTACAGTTATTAGAATAAGAGAAAGACTTGTTGGTTATTTATTGATTTGATGGGGAAGTTAATTAGTGGTGGAAACAGATCAAAAACAAAAATTATATGGCAGAAATTTATCGTATGGATTGGGATGTATTCAATAAAATATCATTCAATAAATATTTTCCCAAAAATATCCATCATAAGATGGAAAGAGAGTTCCTCAGGCTGAATCAAAGGAAATAAGAGTCGATTAAGGCTTATGATGGAAGCTTTACAAGATTTCGTGATACACTTCTGGATTTTTCATGAACACAAAATGAAAAGAGGTTCACTTATTTAGTATACTAAATTTTATTTTATAAAAATAATTTGTGATTAAATACTTTGATATCTATGAGGAGACTAGATATTGTTCGCTTCCAATTGGAAAGGATATCATAGATTCTCAGTGGTCTCATGGGACAAGAGATAAAAAGAAGATAATATAATTTAATAAGGGAGGATCAATAGATAAATACTATGATGGGAAGAAAACCCAACATCCCATGAGTCAAAAGTGCGGGAAGAAGCCTCCTAGAAACTACATAAGGGGAACAAGGAGATGATTCAAATGTAGAAGAGAGGGGTATCTAGATAACCATTGTCGAAAGAATATGAAGAATCCCAAAAATGTGGAGGATGAAAGTAAGGTTCATATCAACACTCATCTTGTAGTGCAGTATTTCACCTTTAATAAACATGGTCATTATGTGATCTATTTCCCTAATCCAAGGGTTGTTGGAGTCAATAAACAAAAAATCCTCCAAGGCAACAAGTAAGGTCGTATTCTATTACAAATGATGAGGTAGAACATGAAAATGATGTGGTTATATGTACACAGGTTATTCATTAAAGAATAAAGAACATAATATTTTATTCATATTATACCTATTATTTTATATCTTGAAATTTTAGTAGAACTATTCAAGCACAACCTCAAAATATGGAGGTTGACTTACCTTTCAGAACAAAATATGGGTAAATTATAGCATCCAATGTATATAACTCCTCCCTGGTTAATATTTATGGACTGCACCACAAAAGAAATATTTTCTCACATCAAATGGTGGATTTTGATACTATTTTGGGTATAGATTTTCTATCTTTATTCAAATACAACATCAACTATTAGGAAGGGTAAATCACTCTTCACATCCCTAGAAATCTTTCAATTTTGTATAATAATAAGAATTTTTATGAATATCATTAAAAATAATCATCTCAAGTGTGAATACTATTTCTTTATGGGTAATAATATCTACCGAAAATGATTGAGACATTGTAGAGAATCAGGCTTGAAGACATGCCTATTGTGAGGGACTACACCGATGTGTTCCCTGAAGAATTGTCCAGGTCTTCCTTCTAACTAAGAGGATGAGTTCTCAATTGAACTTATTCCTAGATATTTTCCTATATAAAAAACACATTATATAATGGCCACCATTAAGTTAGAGGAACTAAATAAGTAGTTATAATAGAATCTAGAAAAGGGTTTTATTTGACCGGGTGGTCCACTATGGGGTGTGGTATTCCTCTTCATAAAAAATAAGGATGGATCAACGTGCCTCTACATTTATTATTGTGATATCAATAAAATCACGAAAAATTACACATATCCCATACCATAGATAGATGACTTGTTCGATTATCTATAGGGGTCAATGTATTTCGTTAAGGTTGACCTTTGGGTAAGATAACACCAATTAAATCTAAGGAATAAAGATATTCCCATTAATTCCCTTAGAACAAGTTATAAACACTATGAGTTCATAGTGATTCCATTTGGACTCATTAATTATCCAATAGTTTTTGTGGACTTAATGAAAAAATTATTTAAACATTACTTTGAAATTGTTTTGGTAGTCTTTATTGATGATATTTTAATATACTCTAGAAGTAAGGAGAAGTATGAGAATAATTTGAATACTTTGAAAACTACATCACTAAGGGATAAAATTTATAAAAAGTATATCAAATGTGAGTTATGGATGGAGGAAGTATCATTCTTACGGCATGTTATCACAAATAAAAGAATATTTTTGGACCCTTCCAAGATAAAGGTAATTGAATGGTGGCCTATACGGAAATCTGTAATGAATATCTATAGTTTCCTTAGTCTATCTGGGTTTTATTGATGATTTTTGAAGATCTTAATTTGATTTTCAAACACCTTAACCAGGCTGAATCAGAAAGGAGAAAATTTTTCTTTTGACCAGTGAATGTGAAGACTACTTCAAAGAGTTGAAAAAGACATTTATCACTACATTGGTACTCACACTTCTAAAAAGTGGGGAACTCTTTATGGTATATAGAGATGCTTAAAATAATGGAATAGGTTGTGTACTAATGAAAAATAATAAATTGATATCCTACACATCAATGCAGTTAAAAATTGATGAGAAAAACTATCTCTTGCATGATCTGGAGCTAGTGGCTTTGATCTTCATGTTAAAAATCTGGATGCATTATCTCTAAGGGTAAAAGTGTTATATATATACTAATCATAATAGAATAAAATATATATTCATGTAGAATGAGATTAATATTCACTATGAAAAAGGGTTAGATATCATCAATGATTATGACTGCTCAATCCACTACAATCCTAGTAAGTGAAATAAATTAGTAGATGATCTAAGTATAAATGATAATGAAACATTATTAATGATGATAATTGAGAAGGATCCAGTCTTCTTAGATATTAAAAGTATGTACATGGGAATCCTTAAGGAAGTAATGTCTTAAATATTTTCTAAAATGACTGTTCAACCATATCTCATAGAGAAAATAAAGGATTATCAAAGAAATTATATAGAATTTCAGAATAAGGTGGAAGCTATCATAAATGATAAATACTCAATGTTCAAAATTGATTAGGTAGGAGTCATAATATTTGGTTCACAGTTATGCATACCATACTATCCATTGATAAATAAGGAGCTTATGAATTACACACCTATATCAACCTTCTCTTTTCACCCAGGGGGAACAAAGATGTATCAAGATCTCTAAGAGGACTATGGGTGGGACAATATGAAGAAGAATAATGCTGAATATATATCAAAGTTCCTAGTATGTTAGCAAGTTAAATTTGAAAGGAAAAAATCTAATGGGATGATTCAACCATTACCCATACCAACATGGAAGCGGGAAAACATCACCATGGGCTTTGTTAGTGGAATTCCCAATACATATGAAGTAAACAATGATATATGGGTTGTTATGGATCATCTTACAAATACATCTCACTTTATCTCAATTTAAGTGGACTTATCACTATACCAACTTTCACAGATATAAATCAAACATGATGTAACGCTACATATAGTACCAATATCTATTGTAACCAATCATGATTCGAGATTTACCTCCAAATTCTATAAAATTATCCAATAAGCTCTAAACACTGATTTAAACTTTAATACGACCTTTCATCCTCAAATTTATTTCCAATCTGAGCGGATTGTTAATATACTGAAAGAAATGTTGCAATCATTTTCTATAGACCTAGAATGAGTATGAGACTCACTTCTTCCTCTAGTCGAGTTGTCATATAAACTTAATTTCTTCTCAGGCATCCAAATGAATCAATATGAAGTCATTTATGGGAAAATATGCAGAACACCAGCATTCAAGGATAAGGTTAGTGAACAAAAGCTACTAGGACCTAAAATAGTCGAAGCAATAATAAAAAATGTGAAAACTATTCAACAGTACATCAATTTAGCACAAAGTTGATGGAAGATATTTGCAAAAAATAGTCAATGAGACCTAAATTTTGAGGTTGGAGACATGGTATTCCTATGCATATATCTATGTAAGAGGATCATGAAATTTGGAAAGAAAGGAAAGTTGTGTACTAGGTACATTGACCCCTTTGAGATTCTTGATTGTGTCGGAGTAGTGGCCTATTAACTAGAACCTCCACCTACCATGTATTGAGTATATGATGTATTCTACATATCCTTATCAAGGAAGTATATACTAGATCCCTCACATTTACTGAATTTGGAGGTGGTACAACTGGAGAAAGAACTCTTGTATGAAGAGTTTTCAGTGAAGATCTTAGATCATAGAGATAAGAGTCTATACAATAAGACTACTCACCAAGTCAAAGTACTATGGCAGAAGTATTAATAGGTGATATGGGAACTGGAGGAAGAAATAAAGGATAAGTACCTCTCACATGTTTCACCTAAGCATGTAAAATTAAATTTCGAGGGTAAAATCTAATAATGGAGGAGGAATATAACAACCCTTAATTTTATCAATGGAAATTCCATTCTTATAATTATTTCATATATTATAAATCACAAAACATCACATAGAGAAACCAATAATAACTTTACAAATGAATAATGAATGAAATAAGTTTTTTTTCTATAAATTAATGAAACTATACCAATGGAACACTAACTTGACCATTGGAATAGTAATGTGAAAATTAGGAATAATAATATAGAAAATAGAATAGTAACCTCATTGAAGAAATTATAAAGAAATTTAATGTGTCATATAAGTAAAAATTTGATCTATTTATTTTATAGTATGACTAAATAAATATTTTAAAAATGATAAATTAAGTGTACGTATTTCTGTAAAATGTAAAAGTTTATTAAAAATTTTGTAATTAATTTAATAATTTAAAATAAAATTTATTTTCACAAAATATATTAATAAATTAATTTTTTATTATTATTATTATTATATAATTTTATGAGACCTTAATTAATTTTTCAATGTGTCATAACTTAGTTATAATATTAAATTCAGTATTTTTTGAATAAATAAATCTTTTAATTTAAAATTAATTTTCTCACATTTGGAAAATTATTTTAACAAAATAGATTCCATTTTTGAAATCGACATGTTTAAACTTGGTAGGGGTGACTTTTTTGGTTTTTTTATAAAATAGTTTAATTTTTGGTGAATAGTGAAATATGGTAATTTACAGTATTTAACATTTTAAGACAAATACATAATTTTTTGAGTAATGATTGATGTAATAAATCATTTTTGAGAAATAAAATGAAATACTTACTTTACCTAGTGATAATAATCAATACTATTGATAGTCTGGAGCCAGAATAATAAACTAATGAATAAAATAATCCAAAACACCCCACTCCTCACACTATACGTACTATCCCTCACCACCTCTTATCTCCAAACATTATAAAATATATATCTTTCTAATATTATACCCAATTTCTCTATAAATCCTCTTCCCCACATTATGTTATTTTTGGTCTCACTAAAAGACCATTTCTAAGTGCCTTAAAGAGGTTCTCAGGGAGGCATTATTCAAGAGGTAAATCCTCCACCTTTCCCTTTTAAATTATTTCTTTCTTTTTCCTCATCCTTTCCTCAAATATCCCAAAGTGGAATTAAAAATCTAGTATCATAAATACACTAAAATATTATTTTGTTAATGGTATATCCATCATAAAATCTCCTCCCTTCTCTTTTCTTATTTTAAAAACAAAATCATCATCTATGATGTGTCGATTCCCCAACTTCATGGATAAGGATTCTTTATATTACCATATTCATGGATGGTCATAAAACCATTAAAATTGTCAAAAAAATATATAAAAATTTATATTAATTTTTTTTAATGTTCTTTATCTAATATATATACATAATATTAAACAATAAAACAAATCTAGTTTGTGATAATTGAAAATTAACCAAAATAAACTAACGTTCATCATTAACATTTTATCTAAGGAATTGTTATCATATCTTAAAAAATTAAATATGGGAAGACTTAAAAATATTTATGTGAATAAATATAATATAATTCCACTTATAAATTTTTTCTTCTATTTTACAAGAACTCCAATAATTAAACTTAAGGCATCCAATCATAAAATCATGAAACGAATGCTCCAAAAATGATAAAATTTAATTTTATAGCTCATTTAAAAGGAAATAAACAAGCTTAATTAAATTATAATAAATGATAAACATGTATAATATGTTACTAATTTATTAATTAATGGATTTAATTTTATTAACTAGGACATTAACTACAAGTGTAGAGCAATTTCAGACATACAGTAAGGGATTCTCTTAGAA
The DNA here is from genome assembly GCA_963277665.1 of Viscum album. Classification (NCBI taxonomy): domain Eukaryota; kingdom Viridiplantae; phylum Streptophyta; class Magnoliopsida; order Santalales; family Viscaceae; genus Viscum; species Viscum album. The sequence continues at coordinate 186,801 of CAUJRU010000869.1, forward strand.
CCTCTATTTTTTCTTCTGAGTTGCACTTTCCCTCTCATTAACCTAATGTAATTAATAATTATTGTTATGTGAACCTCATAAATTCAGTTTTTATGTTCCAAAAAATTGTTCCTATATCAATTCTTCTTTCTTTTATGGGGAAATACATTTTTTATGAGGTTTCCACTGTAATTCCATCTGATAAGCTAACCCGATTAAGGGGAACTTACCAATTTCATACCCAATTTCAAGTACACTTCATAATATATTTTAAGAAAACAATATTTTTATAAAATAACTACTCTTATCATAAAAAATATATTTATTTTAATTATATTTTTATTCAAATAATTATGTTTTTTTTCTAATTTAAAGAATCTTTTATATTTTCCATTAAACCACACTAAAGTGAGTTATTTATAAAGTTTATTAAACACTCATTTTACATGTTTTTAGTTAATTAGGAAATTATCTATAATCCTATATTTTTTCCCCTATGAATTTTCATGTATGATTTAAATACATTATTTCATGTAAACCTTTATGATACGCTCATTTGTTATTCTTTATGACATGAATACGATACCTATTTCATTCCTTGTTTAAGCCTTATGTTTATTACTTGTGTTTGATTATTCATGTGGCACACACATTAAAGAAAATGTAATTATGGGTGAAACCAGATATCACTCCAATTAGTTGGTAAATGTTTAGTCTCATGAGATGTCATATTGAGAGTAAGAGTAATCGTGATTCCATTATGGGACCTTGCATACAATGTGTTATAGTCCTGGAAATTATCCTTGACTCGTGTTTATGTCAAATTTTATATTTCATACACATTATTATTATGCCATGATTACATGATCCCATGATCTATATGTTATGACTCTTTATGTTTGTTTATGTTCCATGCCTTTTTATGTCTTCAGGTTATGCCTTTTAACCCATGTGTAATGTTTTTTTCCAATGTTTATTCCTTTACTGGGGTTTTTAGCTCATCCCTTTTTTCATGTATCATATAGGGTATACTATGTATATGTAAGAGATGAAAGAGGGTTAGGATCTCATTTTTAATATTAAATAAAATATTTTTTATTTTGGTTTCATGTTTTCTTATTATGTATGAAATCTTCCAAACACCCTAGACATTACGATTCTTGGTTTGTATTTGATGGTTAATTATGACTAAAATCATGTAATAATATATGTAAATGGATAGGGTCACTATACATGATCCTTATAAATTTAAATGTAGATTCCACTTAATCCTAATAAAAACCCATTCTGGCTCATGCGACCAATGGTCCATGGATCAAAATTCCATGACCGACTACTCATGGTGACTTATTTTACCTGTGATGGAAAAAAATATGAGGTTAATGAAGATACTTAAAGTTTAAATTATATTTTCTCATTCATCCATATAATGTCACCATATTTTCAATAAATAAAAAAGGCACTAATAATATTCAATAGGAAATTGTATGTTGAAACTTAATGTGGAATGGAAAAATGCATGGAATATTAATATTATTTTTCCTATAATGATGCATGAGATGTCACACCCAACTTTTATTAGGCCAAGGTAAAATACTTCTCTATAAAATAACATTAATAATAATAAAATCAGGAAACATGTGTGATACCCAATGGTGAAGATGCATCAAATGTAATAGTAAAAATCTAGAAGAAAATTTCCATTCATGGAAATTTGGAATTTTTTTGTACATGGGTTAGCTATGCCTAGTCACAACTCATTGCCATATTCAAAAAATTCTTAATCCCAATCTATTATCTCAAAATAGTAAGGAAAGAAAATAAAATACCTCTGATACCACTTTATGACATCTTGAACTAGGATCCACATAACCCATGCCCCAAGTCGATGGGTCACTTGTCCTCAAGTGCACCTCCTTATAAGGCAGAGGATGATGACTAGCAGAAAGGGTGTAAAGGTGGAATAGTGAGAAGAGTGTACCCTCGTATCATAGTGGAATAGTGGATATAATGAATAAAATAATATAATGTAATCATATATAAACAACCACTATAATGAATGGACCAGTAACCCGCCATAGTAGATGTATGATATAACAGGAATGTTAAACCACTATAGAAGCATAAATAACTAATAAACCTTGTAATAATATCAAAAGACAAAAGTTTTAGATAGATACATGATTTCAAGATAGGATGATATATAAAAATGGGAATAGGTGATAGGAATATAAAACATGTGATAAAAAAATTAAAAAAATTAAAAAGACATATCCACTAGCATCTCGAGCATATGCTCGGTCATCTGCTTCCAAACTCCATACTATAAAAAAGCATATCAAGAATCTATATCAGGGTACTTTCCATTATCCATTCCTATAGATAGGTTATCTACTCGGGTATTATAGGATTACCAAGTAGGAAATGAGATAAAATCCTAGTAGGCATCCTCCAACGGTGCCTAGAAGTAATCCAAGAATTTTACATAGAAACAACACTATGCAGGTAAATGGAATAGTAAAAAATGTTGAACAAATAAATACCAGCTGGATCATGTTACAATAGGACACCTGGTGGCTATACATTCGTTATCATAGGATGGAATGAGAGTCTGATCAGTAACTATATATATAGTAATATATATATATATATATATATATATATATATATATTTGTGTGTGTGTGTGTGTGTGTGTGTGTGTGTGTGTGTGTGTGTGTATAGTGTAGTTATATACTACATTTACCTGTATGCTCAAAGTAAGTGTGGACATAAGTAATAATATTCATGGATAATGGGTGCTGACCAGACCAGGGCATAACGCAAGAATCTATGACTAGACTAATGACTTATAAGATCAAAAAATGGTATAATCCCTACATCTCCTAATGTATTCCACGTGGTCATTTCTCGAGGTGGTGGGTGAGTCATCATGTCAACACCAAAAGTAATGAATTTGGTGTGTCATGCCCACCATCCAAATATGGTCAGTTGTGTGAGACATCATGATCAACACCTAATGTATGTGAGAGTGAAATGTTTGGATCAACAAGATCCTTATCCATCATCCATAACCAGTCTGAATGGAAAAAACATAATAATAGTAACATCATGTAGGATCACTAATTAGCAATAATTATCATCATGGCCTATATCTATAAAGGTGTGTTCTAGTTCATAAAATCTATATAATAAGTATTAAATAATTAACATATTCTTTACACCCTTTACCATTTATTAAATTAGTCCATTTAATTCATTTATTCAAGGTAAACCATCATGAAAAAATCCGTTCAATATAAATTGGACATTACATTAACCAAAGTATGAAGAATTCCAAAATCAAGGCATGCCAATCCACTTGAAGGTGGTTGGTTTGTTTAATAAGGTATATCAATAGGGAAATTCCATTTATAGTTAAATCCAAGAACATATGAGGTGATTTGATTCATTTAAACATTTATTTTAAAAGGAAAATTAATCCGAAACACCCAAAGTGGTGTCTATTTTTGAGTTCAACATCCACAAAAGTTATGGAAAGGGTCCATGGGAGTATCATGACACATGTATATCAATTTAGAAAGAAATAAATCATTTTAAGGAAATTAGTGACAATGTCTATTGTGCGGCATGATGACGATGCTATGAAAACACTACAACTTTTAGGGAAAACAACTAGATCACCTACCCTAAGGCCATATATGAATCCTCATCCAATATTAGCTTCAGATTTGAAGTAAATTGGAACAAAATTTAAGAATGGTCCGAAACCCTAAAAATAGGGTGTATGAGCTTACACAAAGTAGTGAAAAGGATAATAAGATATACTAAGAACATAATAAGGGTAACTCAAGATCATACCTCTACCTATCTAACTCTTTTGACAGATATTGATTCAGATAAGAGATATATGAGTTATCACATTACCTAGAATAGAAAAATGGGAGATTCACGGGACGAGAATGAAGATTCATGCATTAGAAAATAAGGAGGAGTAAGGATGGTTTAGGACTTTAACTTAAGAGTATTTCAGTAAATTCACCCTAAAACAGGGGCACATGGTTTATAAAAACTGTACGAAAATTTGTTCTCACCTCATTATCTAAATGGGGATCCCTCATGGTTAAGCCACATAGTTTCTTTAACTTTTCATAGACCATGAAAAACCCACGACCAAGATTGTCTAAAATCTTACATGGTTATGTGCCTTAGGTCACACAGTTGTATACAAACTGTGTAGCCCTTTTTCTCAAAAGGTTCCCCACAATGTTATTACTAACCAGGTGATGACTATATGGACTACCCTTTTTACAAATTTCCCATAACACTGGGATCCAAACAAGCCTCAGTTTTTTCTGGGACCTTCTTTAGGACATAGTGCATGTCTACCAAGAGAAAAAGGATTTAAACTGAAAAAAAATTCATACTTTTATGAAAAAATAGGGTTGTTACATGATGTAAATTCAATCTAATAGTCCAACAATCTTATGCCATCAAGGATATCAAAGGGCTCAATGCACCTAGTTCTAAGCTTCCCTTTCTATCCAAACAACATGAATCTATTCCATGGTGATATTTGAAGGAATTGTTTTATCTAAATTCAAAATCAAAGTCCATTCGGGGGTTGTCAGCAGTTATTTTCTACTGACTCCTAGAAAATTTTAAATGTTTTTGGACAGATTTAATATTTTATGTAATCTTCTGTACGAGGTTGGTTCCAAGTATATTTTATTCACTAACTTTATCCCAATATGTATGAGTTCTACACTTATTCTCTTACAGAGATTCATATGGATCCATTTGAATACTTGAGTGGAATATATTTTTGTATGAGATCTCAAATAATGGGATACGTTGATCCCATTATCCTTTAAATTATATTGAGATGGATCCCATCTTTTACTTGAGCGTTTTAATAGTTCTTTCTAATTATCCATCAGTTTGAGGGTGATAGGTTGTACTAAATTTCAATTAGGTACTCAAATAATTTGTAAGGCCTCTTCAGAATTTAGATGTGAACCTTGAATCATGATCAAAGACAATTTAAAGTGGTACCCCATGTATCCATGCCAATTCCTGTACATATATCATGGAAATTTTTCAAGTGATAAATTTTCATAAATAGTACTGAAGTGGGTATTTTTGGTGAGTCAATACACCAAAAACCATATCATATTTTTCTATTATATGTCTTTTAGATACAAGTGAGAAAGACCATAGTAATGTTATCCCATTTAGACACGGGTATAGGAAATGTTTTCATCATCCCCTTGGACTTTTGTTACTATGGTTTAACTTGTTGACATACCAAGAATTATGAGATATAATCAGCAATATCCTTTTTCAAATTGTCCCACCAGATGTTCTCTTGGAGATCATAGTATATTTTTGTGCTTCCAGGATGGATGTAGAAAGATGTGTTGTGTATATTATCCAATTGATCCTTATTTATCCCATGTGATTAAAGCACACAATGCCTAGTACCAAACTGAATCAGACCATTATAGTCTATATGGAATTTCTGAATCTTCTCTCCCTTTACTCATTTCACCCTCTTTCGAAGCTACAAAACATAACTTTGTGAATCCTTGATCTTTTCTTAGATATGTGGTTGGGAAATAAATTGGGTTAAGTAGAATGTATTCATTATTATTTTAATTTTCATATCTATCCTTTGTATATTCATGAAGATAGGTTCTTTCTTAATCCACATCATAGATAGAGTAACATGTTTTTTCTGTTAGGAGTAGGTATTAGCTACCTTGTCCGCCTTTCCCGAATGACAGTGAATAGAGTAATCATAGTCCTTGATTAGCTCTAATCATATATTTTGATGTATTTTAAGCTACCTCAATGTGAATATATACTTTAGAATCTTTTGGTTTGTAAATATGTCACACTTCTCACCATAGAGGCAGCACCACCAAATCTTCAATGTGAATATTATAAATACAAACTATAGATAATGATCACTACTACAAATCGATCATTTAACAATGATAATAAAAGGGAATTATCTTTACCATGGAAGAATTGACAATGTAAGCAATGTTAAAGGGTTATCTTTAACAGTTCTCATAAAAATCACTGATAAAGCCCCCATTTATCAGTGCTAAAAAAGTCACTAATAAAGGGGGCCTTTATTAGCGCATTTTTAGCACTGATAAAGGGGGAATTTATTAGCACATTTTTTAGCCCTGTAATAGGCCACCTTTATTAGTGCTTTTTAGCGCTGTTAAATGCCCCCTTTAATAGTGCTAAGAAAAGCGTAGATAAAGGACCTGCTGATAAAGGCTATATTTTTTCACACTCCCTTATCATCACCCACCCCTCTTTTTCAGAAATTCCCACCCCCACCCACATTATTAGTGCTTCCCCCACCCATTTATGACCACTTTACCGCATTCCCCTTCCTCCAGTGAGTTTCAAACCTTGGACCCCTAGCTTATATTTTATGAAATCGATGTCAGTGATTAAAAATTTAGTTTTTGAGTCCTTATAGGACTTTTGGGGGTTAAAAATAGTAAAATCATATTGAGCTCAGTCCTACACCATCTTTGGAATAGATCTCGTCATAGGATTTTATATATCAACCCAAACAGACACTCGTATCAAATGTTATGGTCGTTTGAAGTTTGATTTTTTACTATTTTGAAAGTGTAATATATTTTATTCATTTGATTATCACATGATTTAAATATCATGTCCTTTTATCTCATTTTATAAGATTCTATTTGACTGGTTTTGGAGATGAAATAGACCCCCGGGTCAAAATTTATGATTCTATCAGTGTTTTTAGTGATTTACACATTTGAAAACCTTTCAAACGGACATAACTTCTGAATCGAGTGTTCGTTTTTCCTCTATCACATATCAAAAAAACTGTTAAAATGATATCTACACCTCGAAGACCAACAAGAACCATTTATCACCTATATGGATGAAAAAGAGGCCCTAAAGGCCTCTAAATGACCATAACTTCTATTATGGCTGTCCGGTAATGATTTTTTTTAAATATAACCTTTATCAGAACTAATGAAAAGGTAATGATGAATAATACCTTTATAAGTGCTTTTTTAGTAGTGTTGATAAATGAATTTTTTTTCTTAGAATTTTATTACATAAAACTAATAGGAGGGATTTATCAGTTTTTTTACAAGAACTGATAAAGGATCACCTTTAACAGTGCTTTATTTTGAATTTTTAAATACCCCCTTTAATAGCGCTAAAAATTTGTTCTTAAATACCGCCTCTAAAAATTATTTTTCTATCATTGAAAAATTGAGATGATAACAACACTTTTAGAGAGCATTGTTAAAAAAATAGTGTTGGATGAAACCAATTTTTTAGTAGTGCATTTGGTAATTTTGGTCATGGATCGTCAACTATAATGAGACAAAATATATCACTTTATCATTATACATGATTACCCAACCCACACTTGTTTTTTTGAAGCATCACTTTATATCAAAAAACCTTCTCCACATGTTGGTGGTGTGAGTACAGGAACAATGATTAGACTCTTATTAAGCTCCTTAAATATTTCCTCACAATAATATATCAATATATACTTTACTACATTCCATTTCAACTTAGTTAACACACTACAAAAAACTTGAATTTGGCATTGTTTATCAGAAAACATCACTAAACTAGTGACATTTTTCAAAAAAACATCTCTAAATTAGACAAGTTTTATGAAATCGTCAGTAATTTAGAAATTTTTTTATAAACGGCCCTAATTTATACAAGTTTAAAAAAATTTCTATATTTATATATATATAAATATAAACAAACATATTTATATATTAAAACACATATACATTTTAATTTTAGTTACGTTTTAAAAAAACATGGTTATTTTAGTGGCATTTTTACAAGTGTTTTAAAACATGGTTAATTATATATGTATAATTATAATTCTATTAATTTATGTATATATATATAACTAAAAATTTATAATTTTAATTATATATATGTATATATAAATTTATATTTATATATAAATACATAAACATATATTTATATATAATAATATATAAAGATATTTTTATGTAATACACATATCTATATAAACATACATAAACATAAATATATATATATATTTATAGGGATATATATAAAAATAAAGAAATACATACATATATATATATATGTGTGTGTGTGTGTGTCTGTAAACACACACACATATATATAAACACACATGAAAACACACAGACACACACAAACACACACACACACACATACAAACACACATAGAGAGATATACATAAACATATTAATTATTTATTAACATGAATTGCAGCCACTCCCATATCAGAAAACTGATGTCGGTGAAGTATCATTAAATCCTAATGGGTCTTTTGGTTTAATAATACCCTATACTTGTAAAAAATAATATATATATACAAATATAAAATATATTAATTTTTTAATATTGAGATACATTAATATATATTTATTTATTTATAATTATATATACATATATTTATATTTATATACAATAATATTGACATATATTTAATTATAATAATATTATATATATATATAAACACACACTCACACAAACACACACACACGTATATATATATATATGAATATATTTATATATAAAAAAACATATATATTATAAATTTCATCACATTTTTATGAAAACATGCCTAATTATACACACACACATATAAACATATATATATAATATAAATATATATTTATATAAACACATACATACATACATATATAATTTTATAAAAATATTTATATATCTAAACACACACACACATATAAAAACACACACAGAGAGATCTATACACACACACACACACACTCACATATAAAAGTGCACACACACACACAATGACACACACACACATATATATATATAAACACACATATATTAATATAAATATATTAATATATATATATATATAAAGTTTTATAATTATATTTATATAAACATATACATAAATATATTAATATAAACACATACATATATACAAAAATTAAATTCAATAATTATTTATATTTATATATATCTCATAGTGAAACTCAATGGTAGTTTCCCCTCTGGGTCTAGGTGAGGTCTTGAGCTCAAGCCACACTGAGTTCTTCCTTGTATTTGTCTGTTTCATGTTTTTATTGGTAATATAGTCTATTTCCCCATATTAGTGTAAATATATATTTATATATAAACACATAGACACACACACACCTATATATGATCACACAAAAACTCAAACATTTATAATATATATATATATATAAACACATATATATTTTAAATTTAGTCACATTTTTAAGAAAACATACCTATACATATAATTCTATTAATGTGAATATATAAAAAAACTGTAATTATAATTATATATATATATATATACATACACACATATATAGACACACACACACACACAGATATATAAACACACAAATATATATATATATATATATAATCATATATATATATTAATAAAAACACACACACACACATATTAATATATGTATATTAATATATAAAATTATATATAATATATTAATTTTCAAAATACTAAAATCTATTAATATATATACATATATAGCAAAATACATTTTAATAAATAAATTTGATTTAGATGGGTTGTTTTGGTCCTTAATTGAGTGTCTGAATGAGATGGATGATATGGTCTGCTAGATGGTTGGTTGTGGTGACATCAATTAGTGGAATGAGAATTAGTCAGGTGATATTCTCCACTTCCTAGGTTGTCCAGCGCCTATAATAGCCATTAAAGATTATAATTTGTATCCAGGTTTTCTTGAGGAAATATTGAATAGGTATCAAAGGGAGGTGTTCGAAAGCATCATGGAAGTTGATGAACCAGATATGTGCACCTTTTTAGGGTCTTCTTTAGAGAGGTTTTTTAGTTGTTCCTTCAGGGAGTTACATCATTCTAGTAGCAGTTCAGATGTCTGGGCTTCAAAAACTTTGGTGCAGGGTGATCCCCGAGAAGATGAAATTTTAATTTGGAACATGAGGAATCATGTGATTCCATCAGATGAGAATGTTCAATGAAGAGGAGGTATCCTTGATTCTCAATTCCAGTGATGTATATCACCACAATAAAAGACAACCAAATATATTTTCTATCATGGAGATTGGGACTAGGGAGTCTGGAATTTTCTTTTTCAAGGGATGAATCTCCATGTCTTTGACAGACTAAATCAGAATATGATTGAAGATTTATTTCAAGTGGCCATTAATCTTGGGACAGAGGTCATGGTTCCGGGTATGTTTCTTTCCGCTGATTTTTGGGTCCTCTAGGAACCTTGCAAAAAATCAAGGGATGGTGTCAGGAAATTTGTTTTGCTTTTGAATGTGCAATTGAAGCTTCTTGTTATGGAACTTGGGACTTTGATTAAAAATGTTCGTAATTCCATTACTTTAAGGCATTTCCTTCCTAGTTTCTGCATGTTTGCTACCTCTAGGAACCTTTTTCAAGGCCGATGGGTTAGTTAGACCGCCCTTGGGTGGGGTTTATACTGAACGCGGATGGGTCTTTCTTGCATGGGGTGATGAGAGGGGGAGGGTCGGTTCATGAAATTAATTGTTCTATTCTCTTGGGGTTTTCATAATTTTTTGGTGATTTGTTGTGAAGAGTAAATACTTGGCTATATGATTATCCTCATGTAAGAAATACAATATTCATATTTCTGAAGTGGAGACAAATTCTGCTATGTTAGTTAAGATTGTTCTTGAAAAATGTGATGTTCCATGAGAACTAGTTTATGCTTTAAGATATTTTAGGAGTTATGTCAATCAGAATATTTTAATCAAGCACACCTCGCATGGAGGGAATTATGTTCTTGATTTGTTATCATGTAAAGGTAGACTAAGAAAAAGATTTATTATTTAGAAAACTATGGGATCCTTACATGATTATTGTAAACTAATTGTTAAACATGAGGCACTTGGAATGCACTACATTTCCTCCGTTGATCAAGTATCTTGTATGTTGGTTTCTTTTATTGAATAAAAATTGAGCTTTTAGTCATTGAGTATCCGCAGGTATTGGTATCCAATCCATTTATCAACATTTATATATATAGTTGTTATCAAGTGTGATGGAATAAAGGAAGGTGACATCAGTGGTTCATGTCACCTGTGAGGAATAAGTTATAAGGATAGGGCCATTATGAATTGCGTGTGATGTGGAAGAGCAAGAGAGAAGGAAAAGACGAGCCTCGCACATTGCGTGTGATGAAGAAAGGGGTCAAGCTTATGTGATGGAGAAGAGAAGAGAGGGAGACTATAGAATTTCTGGTATAAAAAAAGAAAATTATTTTGAATATTAGGGGGAATTAAAAAAGAAGAAGAATATTAAAAAATATAGATTTTTATAAAAATTTGCCGAGATTTTTTAAAACCATTGCTAAATAAGGTTTAATTTACAACACTTCTCAAAAATATCAGTAAATGGGGTTTCAGTAATTAATGAAACTTGTAAACATAACTAATGAACTATTCTTATAAACATTTATAATTTATCGACACCTCAATTACTAGAATTTTTCAGAAACATCTGTAAATGAATTAATAATGTTTTTAAACATTTCTAATGAAAAAACTGTCAATGATTTACATTTTTTGTATTGATGGGTTATAAAATCATGATAAATTTATTAAAAACATTAGTATTAACCTCCTGAACTAAGAAAACTATAAATTTATATGAAACAAGAGGGTTCAGTCCATTCCTCAATGGCCTTTTTCTTTGAAGGGTCCAGATAAATTCCCTCATTTGTATTCACGTTCCCTAAGAGTGCAATTTGCTGCATAAAAAATTCACACTTTCTAAACATTTTTTACATTTTTTACTTCCTTAATGTCGCCAACACAAACCTTATATGGTCTTCATGTTCCTCTTTTCTATTAGAGTAAATGTGAATATCATCAATAAAGCCCACTATATTTTTTTCGAGGAAGTGCCTAATGACTCTATTAATCAAATCCATGAAGATTTAAGGGGAATTAGTAAGTATTAAGGGTGTCACTAAGAACTCATAGTGTTCATACCTTCATTAGAAAGATATCTACTGAAAAACACCCTTATTTATCACCAGTAGATGATTTATAGAATGAATATCAACATTTGAGAAGTACTGAGCTCTTTATAGTTGACCAAATAAATTATCAATTCTTAGAATGGGATACATGTTCTTTATGTTGATCTTGTTTAGATCTCAGTAATCAATACATATCCAGATTAATCCATTCTTTTTTATTTTCAAATATAATAGGAGCACCCAAAAGTGATGCACTGAGTTGTATAAATGCTTTATCCAAATGAATTTTTAGCTAGTTTTTTTAACTCTTATAGTTCAGTAGGGTCTATCCTATAGGGGAATTTAGAGATAGGATTGGATCTAGATATAAGTTTTACTAATAACTCTACTTCGTGATTTGGTGGAATTCCAATAAATATCCATCAGTGTATTCCATAATAATAGGAATTTTCTAAAGGATGGTAATTTCCTTAGACTCAACAATTTGAGAAATGTATGCTTCTTTAATGGGTATCAAAACCCCACACCATTGAGGTATTTTTCAAAGTATATTCATGATCTTCCAAGAATTTATGGAGGTGCATTAGATGGTTTTTAATATAGAAATATATTTCCTTTTTTAGATATTTTATGTATACTCTATATAATGAGATTGAATCCATTCCCATTATAGCATCAAATTATACCAAGGAAAAGGATTACAAGATTCACTCAATGAATCTTCCTAGTAATTCTAATTATAGAAGAGTCCAACACTTGGGTTGCGATGATTACACCATAAGGTGTTTTTATAGATATCTATACTTCAAGGAATTAGGGATTTCATTCAACAGTTCTGGAAAATTTTCCAAATATAAATCTATTTTTAGAACTAGAATCAAATAAAAACATGCCACTATTGTGTGAATTGGAATTGTACCTTGTACAAATTCATTTTCATATTCCACTTTAGTAGGATTGTTGGAAAAATAATTACCTTGTCCCTTTGGATTTAGTGGTTGTTGATACTAATTACCCTCAAAGAATCATGGTTCAGTGCACTACCTTGTATAGCGCCCTTTCTCCCTTCAATTGAAGCATTAAACCATGGGTGGTGAAGTAGGAGGTTCCTTCCTTTCCTCCATCATATTGGTCAGCCTCTTCAAGTCTATTTTATATTCATGGGCATAGTGTCCCTCTCACCCACAAATGAATAATTTCCCCATCCATTTGAGGGAATTCTGATGATGCTTATTCCTGCATTTTTGGCATGTGGGTGGTTGTATCCTCTTTCCACATTTTTCATTTGACCCATTAACTTGAAAATTTATTATTATATTCTTATATACATAACTAAATTACCATTCAACAAAATACATCTCTACTTTGAGAGAATATCAAACTAATTATTCATAACTCTCAAATTCTTTGAAATATAATGACATTCAAATCTTTGGTTTTAAGCCACTAAAGAAACTATATATTTTTATATCATTATGGAAAAAAATCCCAATGCAAATAATAGAATCCTTTCAAAATTTTCCTCATAATATGTGACAGATTCACCATCCTTTTTATTAAACTCTCTGAATTCTCTCTCAATATATTCTTGAAGAGTTCATTGGAAATACATTTATGGAATAAATTCTTAAAGTCTTCATATTACATTTCTTCCATTTCATCCTTTGGGTTTTTATAATTTATTATCACCCATAAATTATCAACCTATCCATCTAATTGATAATTATCCAGAGACACCTTCTCCTTCTTAGAATAGTGGAGTATAGAAAAATTCTTCTCCATTGAGTTAACCCACTATTTTGCGACAAGTGGATCGTTGGATCAACTAAATGTCATAAATTGTTTCTTAAAAAAGGAATCAATATCCAATTATTCTATATTTTAAAATGTGAACATTCCACATGGTTTAGGTTATTATTCATATTCTGAGATTACTAGGTAAGCATCACTATGAAGGTTTAAACTCTGCATCCCATGGATTTTAGGATATCATTTGGATAATCATGGCATTTTCCCTCACATAGGTTATTGGTATCATTTCTACTAGTTCCCACCATTTTATAAAATTGAAATGGTTTTAAAAAACCATGTATTAAAAAATCATGAATAAATAATTTATTCTTATGAGAAAATTAACTCTAAAGGAATATCTTACGGGATCCCTATGTTTGTCCTTTTTATGAAATGATTCTTTAAGGATACTTACCAATACATAAACTTATAATTAGGGTTTTCACTAATGTTTTCTAATCCTAATTAAAAAATTAACTAGAAAGTTCTATGATACTAACTATAATGACATCAATTTTAGTTACATTACTATTACATTATTTTTAAGATAAAAAACATAATAGTGATACAAATCCATAGTACAAAGGTTTAATGTCTTGGGAAAATTAGTCTCACACATCAATTATACAAAATAAATCATAAGAATTTATTTAAATCCATATTATTTATCCTTTTAAATAACTAACGATCTTCTTAGTACCTGTGGTCACCTTAGGATATAAATCAAAGAAAAGGGGTGAGTTAAAAGCCCAGTAAGGGGAGGAATAAGGGATATGAATCAATAGTACATGAGTTAGCATAATAAAAATCACTATATCATAATCATATGATAATAATCCAAACCACGGGAGAAACATTTTATAAAGGTATGTAATATGGCATATGAATAATAATGAAATTTCATAACAAAGTGTTCAAATACGACACATAGTTGTGAACAAAGCTAGCATTATGTTCACACATAACATATGAGCATAATCATAACATCATAAATGTGAATAAATATTTTATCATGTTCATGAATAATACACATCATATCATGAGAAAAATAACATTATTTAATTCATTGGAGTTCAATGAAATTCTTGTCCCACCCATCAAATCATAAAATACTCATAATCATGCATGCCACATGGAAGGATTAAAATAATAGTCATTAAATAACCCCTGGAAATGAATGGGTTTTGTAATATATTTCACATATCATACTTCATGAAATGAAATTTAGGATTCATATTTTAATTAGAGATATCATACATTATAAAAAAGGTCATTTTCTCCTTTTAAAGGATATATACCTGAATAATATTCATGTTTTGTTTTCGAAATTGAAGTCTTTTTGAAAAGGAATGTTTACTGGATTAGAAAACATTTTAGAATGGAGGAAACCTGTATATAACCAAAATAAAGGAGAAACAATATTTAATGAAAATATTTTGGATATTTTAATAATATTCATAAATAATCAATGTGAAATAGGAGATAATAGAAAATAAAAATTTTGGGTTTGAGAATCCCCTTACCATAAATCCCTCTTTATTTCATCGCTTTAGCACCTCTTAAACAATAAAATTGGGTTTAATAAAACAATGAAATTGATGTTAATTATGTTAATTATGTTAATTTATGTCACTATTTATCAATTACAATAATTTTATTATATTTCTTAACTTCCTTTGTTGAATTTTATGTGTTTTGATATCATCTTTTCCTTCAAAATTTCTCATTTTTCATCAATTTCACTATTTTTTTCAAGGTAATTTATATATCAGTATAATTAATTTCAAAAGAATAAAACACATATATTTATAAATTTATATATTATAAATAATTTTTTACCATTTATTTTGGTGTTGATAAAGAAAGATTCAGAAAGAACTCCTTTGGTAGTTAACCGACCATTAACAAGAACATTATCTAAAAAAGAATGAAGAGAGGTGTAAATTATAAATACTTCAAATATAATGTTTTATAGTATATTATAATAATTAATATAATGTTAAAATAATTCATACTTAGTATTAAAATATTTTTTTTAAATATATTCATAATAATAGAATGGGAGAAAACCCGAAGAAGTATTGATAAAAAAATAATATTTTCTTATT
This sequence comes from Viscum album, assembly GCA_963277665.1. Lineage (NCBI taxonomy): Eukaryota > Viridiplantae > Streptophyta > Magnoliopsida > Santalales > Viscaceae > Viscum > Viscum album. The sequence continues at coordinate 202,716 of CAUJRU010000869.1, forward strand.
GTTTATTCTCTTGTACGACACTAAACATCCTTGATGAATGAATTTGGATTACTATGGAACATAATTAAGGATTATAAGGTCTTAATAGAGAGTATTTGGGTATATATTGAGATTTGGTATTTGAGGGAGGAGTGGTTTTATAAGAAGAGGGATAAGGGTTATTTATACTTGTGAAGAGGGGTATTTTTAGAATAAAATATTGAATAAAATATTATATCAAAGGTAAACCATGTAATAGTGTTATTTAAGAAATAAAGAATCATAAATTAATATTATAGAATGGTTTTAGGACTTTATAGACCTTTTTAAATATAATTCAAAGTCTTATTAAAATGGAATGTGGGAAAAGTGAAAAAATATTTTGTTAAAAGGAATACTTTTGACTTTGGACTTTGGAAAGTAATTTCTAGGTTCTAAAAACGTTTTTATTGTATTTTAAAGACTCATTTATGAAATTAAATATTATTTGTTCGATCAAAAAGTTTTATAAATTGTTAGGTCATTATTATATAATGAATGATGTAATTTAAGATACACTGATTTTGAAAAAAACTGTATTTTTATTATTCAGTTAAAATTAAAGTATTCAGAAAATTACCAAAAAATAACCATTGGAAAATTTCAACTTGATAATTTCAAAATTGATTTTAATTTTATCAAAATAACTTTCTAAAAAAGGTTTTTTTAATTTTAATATAATTGTATTTAGAAAGGCATTAAAATATTGGTTATGAAAAAATTATATATTATTTGAGTTTTTAATCATGGTATTTATTTTATGAAAATATAATTTATATTTTTTAATTAAATTAATCAGGATAAATATTATTTATTTTAAATTTTTTGATTTTGAGATAAAATTAATATTCCAATGATCTGGGTACTGTTCCCAACTATCATATTACAATCATTATTCCAACAATCACATTACTATTCCAACAGTCACATTACCTCCTATAAGTACTAATTAATTCCTTCATTCATTATTCACCTCATTTTCATTCAAATTTTTATATTTATATTTTCTAAAATGATTATTGGTTTACTAATATTTTCTTTCATTTCCATAGTGCTGTTAATGGTAGGGATGATTCTAGCCTATCATGGCGATCCAAATGTTCCCTTATAATTGTATATTTTCTATTTTTTTGTCCCCTTCTTATATTATTTATTTTAATGGGTTTTTTATTTACTAATGTAATTATTTTCATTGATGAATTAAGGTGTTTTATTCCCCTATATTCTCTATGTGTATACTACTTATATAAAGTAATATGACACACAATTATTTGGGAAAAATTATCATTTAAAAACTATGGTACGTTAGAGAAAGTATAGTAAATGCATGTTATGAATGAACTAAGTATCATTGTTGGGGAATATTCTAACCAGGAAAGGGATATCTGTGAACCCTTTTAAGTCAATAGTAATTAAGGAGTGGCATAGACCAGTATCTGTAATAGATATATATAGTTTCTATGGACTAGCAAGGTATTACAGATGACTTGTGTAAAAATATTCACAATTTTCAAATCCACTAACCATAATAACTCATAATGGTGTAAGGTTTTTCAAGACCAGTAAATGTGAAGAGAGATTTACGGGGTTGAAAAAGAATCTTATCACTAAACTAGTCCTCCCTATACCCTCAAGTAGGGAACTTTTCTTTTCATATAGTAATGCTTGATAGATGGTATTGGGTTATATACTTATACATAATGATAAAGTGATGTCCTATTATTCAAGGAAGTTGAAACTTCATGAGTAAAACTGTCAAAAACATGATCTGGAGATAGCTGTAGTGATATTTGTGTTGAAAATATGGAGATTTTATCTCTATGGTGAGAATTTTGAAATATATGTGGATTACAAGAGACAAAAATATGTATTTATAAATAAAGATATTAATATGAACTAGAGGATATGGTTATGATGGGTTAGATAACCTTATCCTTGATGAGAAATAAGAAGGATCCCATATTTTTAGACTTGAAAATAATGGACATAGGAATAATGAAAGAAGGGAATATCATTATTCTATTCTAAAATGATTGTTCAACTATACCTTATGGAGAAGATAAAGTATGCTCGAAGAGATGATGTGGAAATTCCAAAGAAGGATCAAGCTTGATAAAAAGTTAAATCCTCAAAGTAAAAAAAATTGACAAATAAGGAGTTATAAGATTTTGGTTACAACTATGTGTACTATGAAATCTTGGGAAAAATAATGATTTTTTGAATGATGAAAATAGATCGACCTTCTCCATCCACTAAAAAGGATGAAGATGTTTCAAAATCTATTAATTTTAGGACAACATGAAGAAGTAGATCATGGAATATACATCAAGTTGTATAGTATGTCAGCAAGTGAAGGTTGTAAGAAATAATTATAAGGGGATGATGCAACCATTACCTATACCTACATGGAAATGGGAAAACATCACCATTGAATTTGTCACTGGAATTGAAAATAAATCAAGAAGAAATAATGTCATATGAGTTGTGTTTGAACTTCATAACAAGACTTCTCACTTCATTTCAATTTTAGAGGACTTATAACTAGATCAAATTGAAAGGATATACATTTGAGAGGTGTTGAGGCTACATGGAACACCACTATCTATTATATTTTATTGAGATCCCAGATTTACCTCTATGTTTTGAAGAACCTCCAACATGATCTAAATATTATGTTGAACTTTTTTACAAATTATAATCCACAAACTGATGAACAATTTTATTTAAAAATTCAGAAACATCAATTCATGTTGAGAGAATTATAGATAGCCTTTAGGGGAGTATGGGATCAAAATTTTCCTCTTGTCAATTTCTCATTCAATAATTGCTTTCAATCAAGTATCCAAATGGATCCTTATAAATCCATTTATGGGAAAATATTTATAACCCATATGTGTTTGGATGAAGTCAGGGAAAATAAGATGTTGGAACATGAAATGGTTGAGGAAATGTTATAATAGGTAAAGACCATTAAACAACAGATCAATAACTGTTGTCGTGGATTATTGAATATCACTCCCACCAACCCTTTCTTATGTACATGACATGTTCCATGTATCCCTTTTGAGGAAGTACATGCCAAATCCCTTACATGTACTGAATTCATAGGCAGTGCCACTTAAAATGATATCTCTTATGAGGATCATCTAGTGAATATATTATAACATATATGTAATGTTTTATGCAATAATACAACTCATCTAGTCAAAGTACTATAGGAGAACAATAAAAATAAAGATGAAACCAGGGAACCATAGGAAGCCATGTAGCAAAAGTACCATCAGTTATTTTCAACATAGTATGCAATACAAATTTTTGAGGGTGAAATTCCATAAGTGGAAAAAATATAACACCTCATGTTTTTATTTTTAAAAATAAAACTATGCTTGATAGAATATGTGACATGCAAGATGGAGCCCAAATAAACCATGATAATTTAAATTTGACTGTTATAACATAGATGTTAAATTTGAAGGTATGAATAAGATTAATTGATTTATGAAATGTATATAAAGTTTCTAATAAATATAAATTTATTGATAAATTCATAAGAAATAATAAATAAAATTCTAATATAGATTATTTATTCTTCAAAAATACATTTTCTTGAAAAATGATTTTTATTACTCTTTATGAGAAAATATTATAAATTTTTATAGAAATTTTAGAAACTATATAATATAAAATGTATTTTTTTTGTTAAAACATAATATCAAAATTTTCTTAGGTTGAAATTTTAAGATCTTTGAAATGTTTTATTTTTCAGTGGATTGTAAAAATTCTCAATTTTTCAAATAGTATCATTTCTTTTCATTAAATAATGCAATTTTTCTTAAAAACAATTATATTTGGGATTTGTTATAAAATTTAAATATAAACCATTTTATTTATAATTATCTAATTAGTTTCATTTGAATCATCAATATTCAAGATTTGGGTATAAGTTTATTTTAATCTTAAAACATATTTATTCTCAAAACAGTTTTAAATTGCATCATGTTTCTTCATTTTAATTAATTAAAATAACCCCTAATAAAGAATTATTTAATTTAAATTTATATATTATATTCCAATATATATTAATTTAAATTCAAATAATGATGATTACTAGTGATATATTTAATGTATGATCGATTTATGTTTGAAAAATACATTTCTTGAAAAACACATTTTTGACACATTTTGTGGGTTAATTTTTTTTAAAATTAAATTTTTATTCTTCTATGAATTGAATTTGATAAAATGGAATCAAATTTTGGAAATATAAAAGTTAATATTAATTAATATGTCTAAATTAATTTTTGGTCATAATGAATAATGAAAATAGTAAAAATTAATTACAGTGGTTAAGGTTAATGAAGGTTTATCAGGGGAAAAGAAAAATATAATGGTCTGTTTTGCAGTTAAAAATGTCTAAATATTATTGTATTTCCAACTTTCAACCTTGTCTTGTAACATCTTGAGTTTTTATGAAATAATTTTTTTAATAAATTTAAATTATTTAAGGGATTACATCTTATGCTACACCAAGTTTAGATTTTTTTTATACGCAATAACAAGTTAATATTGCATTAAAAACAACACTAATATTAGATTTTGGTATAACAAAAAATTATTTTTTCTTATGTTACATGTTATACCATGTTTAAATTGTGTTACACGCAATACTGAGCTTAGAGAAAACATGATATATTATTAAAATATTATTATATTCATCACCTAACCGCTGAAATGGAGGGTATGAAGAGGATTAAAAAAATAATGAAAATAAGATTTATTAATTTTTATAAAATTAATTCTTTGGTAACCAATTAATTTTAAATGAAATTAAAAAAAAATTGAAAATAATGAAATTTCTTTTGTGAAAACAATTTTTCTATGCACAAACACATTTTATCACAACAAATTAAACAAAAAATTATTAATGAATTTTTTTAATGAAACTTATATATTTTATATTAAATAATGTATTTAAAATTCATCTTTTGTGTTCTATAGACATGATATAGGAATAAATCCAATATTACACCTGAAAATATATATTTTTTCTAAAAGACAATTTTACCACCTTTTAATTGAAAACTTATTTTAGAACAAAATTTTAACACATTTGTAAATTATATTTGAAAAAATGGTCTTAATTTTTTAATGGGTAATTTCAAAATTATCTTACGGTGTATTTGTGGGATTTTTTAAAAATATTCATTTTTTGATGAATAGTGAAAAATACTAAATTTTAATTGAAATTTTCTTTTTGATAGAATGATTTATATAGTTATATTATATTTTAAAGTGGATTTAAAGTATAATTAGGTTAATTTTATGTCAATTATTAAAATTTAGGTAATTATAATCATGTTTATATAGAAATTGGATAGAAAACCATTATGAAGTTTTGAACATTTTTTTGACATAAAAACCTGATTTCTCATCATGTTTGTGAGATTATTTTTAAATTAAATTATGAAACATATATGAATGGAATTTAGGAAAATGGATTAAATATTTGGAATAATAATATTTTATATTATCTAATAAGTTCAAATTAAATTTTCACCAGAATGATTAGTTGAAATAGTTAAAATTAATTAACTCACTGAGGTTAAAACGGGGTTTTACACATTACAAGATTTATAATAAAATTAATTCCACAAACACACAGGATTATTATTTAATGAATTGTAATTAATATTTAGAATTAGTGGGTATAAATTATCTACTAAATATTTTTTTAATTATAATATTAACGGATAAATTACCCAAGTAAATAAAAAGATACAAGTTACCTTTGTAAAAACCATAAAGAAAAAAAGTGAGTAAAACTAAGGAAGAAGAAATAAATTAATAAAAAATGTATTTATTTTCTATGTTAAAGGTATATATCAAACAATTCATACACCTCATCCATTATTGATTAATTTTGGAGTCACATAAGGTAAGGGAGACCTCACAATGTTGAATACATTTGGGTATTTAGAATAATGTCACTCCTCCTCCATTATAAATGGTCATTCAATATCCCCAGTTATTCACACCTCTAAAGAAATTTTTCTCCACAAAACCCAACCAAAATAACTTCCCAACATCCCTCTTATCAACCTATAATCCTTGATTTTGGCATAAATCCCACCAAGGAATTACTTTGGTGAAAACCAAAAGAAGATACCCGTAGAAGTGGTAACATTCATCAAGAAAAGTTTTAATTTATTTTGAAAACCCATTAAATTATTTTTATATAATGATTATATAATAAATTTAGTATATTCTATATAATTATACGTTTTATGTTATTTTTATGATATGCAATCACACACACTTCTATCAAATTTTTTATGAAATCATCATTCATGTGTACGATGGACAACCGCCTCGTGAACCGTTGTTCGTTTTTCCTTTACCACATATTAGGGTTAAGAATAATGATATAAATGTTGTTATATATGATATATATAATATTTATGAATTTTTTATTGTTATTTAATTATTATATTACATAATCCTTCATTTCCTTTTTTTGGGAATATGATAACATTGTTTGTGTGTATAGTGGACTACCATCTCGCGAAGTGATGCGATCCATTCACGCTTTACGTAGAATGTATTAATGATGATTTTTATAGAAATATGTGATATATATGAAATAATAATTATAATTTAATAATTTATATATATACAAATTTATTATCTATTTTTCTTTCTTTCAATACGATATGAAAATGGAAACAACATTCAAGCGTATGTTCGGCCTATCATCCTCTTAAATGATTTATTTGATTTCCTATTTATATATTTTATAGATAATTATAAATAAATATATAACAAATATATATTACATTTATATAATTTTTTAAACTATATAAATGAGTAAATCATGATAAAATTAATAGGACTAAAAATAACAAGTAAAAACATATATGAAAAATAAAGCATTTATTACCCGAAAGGTAACCTTAACATCGAATTTTTAGTAAATAATTAATAAAAAGTCATAATAAAAAAATATGTGGTATTATATATATTAATATGGATCTTTGGTATATTTATAATAATCTTTTATTTATTATACTGGATTTTTGAACGTGTTTTAAGGAATTTAAGACTTATGGTAAGGGGATTTCTAGTCTAACTTTTATTTCAGTTATACTTATACCATATTCATCACAAATTTACTTTGTGTGGTATATATAATTCCATATGAAATTTTATATGATTAATTTTAAATATTTAATAATATTAAATGTTTTAATTTATTTTATTCTTTCATGGAGCTCAGTATTCAAAAGTTCCTTAAGTAGTGAGGGATTTTTATCTCACATTTTACTTCTACGAGAGACATGTCATATTCACCACCTATTTATTTTGTGTAGTGTATACAATTCCCATGAATTTAATTTATGATAATTATACATAGAATTATTATTTTTTAAATATCCATTTTTTGGTCACTCTTTTACAGGTTTTACAATTCAAAAATTACTAAATTGGTAAGATATTTTTTCTCAAATTGTCTTCTTTGAGTCATATGTTATGTTTTGTGCATATATTATTTCACAAGGTGTATATAAAACCCTTTTGAAGTATAATATCATTAATTTATTCACACTCATGATATTTTATGTTTTATTTTATTTTATTCATTCATTAAGATTTTGATCCAAGTTACCAATGTGTAATAGTTTTATGTTATAATCTCACCGTTCAACATGATTATTTATGATCAAGTATCCAATGATGAGAAATCAAGATATAACTCTAAATAATTCTCATGAATATTTCTATAATATAGTTATTCATGATTTATTCAAGTAATAGTCTCATTTCCTACTCTTTTTTACATAATATAATTAAGAAAATGTTATTAAATAAATCATTCTTTATTTTTCTCTTCAGTCGGAAGTTTATGTTCTTACAAAATTGTGTTTTCTAAAAAAATATTTCCAAAAATGTTTTTAAATGATATATTTACATCACATTAATGTAAAATTATTTTTATTATTAATTTCTTTAAATTATTTTCAATGTTCCCTTTATAAGTTTTCAAGGTTATTTTCAAAGAAAAAGGTTTTCAATTTTTTTTTAAAAAAATCATTTTTCAAAGAGAAAATGATATTTTCCTCAATAAATGATTTAAATGATTCATTAAAAATTGTATTCTATATAAGATGAAATAAGTAGGTGTTACCTATTCTTTAAGGCGGGTATAATCCAAGGATACTATTCATATTTATTCTTTCAATGGTTCATGTTTTGATAGCATGATGTTTATAAAACACATTTCTTTTACAAGGATAAATCATGTTCCAAATAAATTTTTATGACACTTATTTATTTTACATGGGTTAATCATGTTTCAATAATATATAAATGAAACCCATTTCTTTCCCATGGGCTAATCAGGTTATTAAAAATAATGCTTATTTTTATGAATTTTTATGATGATATTAAAGCTCTCCGTACATTAGTCCTGCTATGGTTCATAAACTTTGCTTATATGATGGGGTATCCCAGATAACACTGAGTAACCTCATTACCACTTATACGATGGGTTATCCTAGATAGTGCTAGGTAATCCCGTTACATCTTATATGGTGGGGTGGACCAGGTAGCGTCGGGTAATCCTATTATAGTTTCTATGATGGGGAGTCCCAAATAGCACCAGGTGGGGCCATTATATCTTACATGATGGGTAAACCTTGATAGCACTATAGTGAATTGGGTAATGATAAATGTCACGACCCCCTCCCCACAAAGTGTACCCCTCTTGGGCCAACAATGTGAGAAGAGAGATAATGACCCCCGAGTCCCGCCTCCAGTAGGCCCCGGGTTGGCGACTAGCACCGAGGGTATAATACACACACAAATGGGAGGCATTACCCTCTAAGAGAACACATGCAGAAGATAGATATAGAATATACTCCAACCAACTCCAACTAATAACTGAAATATAAAAGAAATCCAAGTACATATATGAAATGTCATGCAAAAGTACTACAACTGAAAGGGGAAACTAAAAGTACCCAAAATAATGTAATACAATAGCGACCACAAGACCGAACAGCTCCTCCTCCAACCACAAGCTAGTAGTAACCATCTTGATCTCCAACCTACTCCAAGTGACCTGAAAAAACGTTTATATATACATAGGGTGAGTATAATAGTATACTCAGTAGGATCCTCCCCAAGCCTCTCGTGCAAAAGTAAGGAAAGCATGCTAAAGCCCAGTGAACAACAAGTGAAACTAACTCGTCACCTAAACAGGTATACTACGTTCCCAACCTCACCATGGATACTCTCACCAAGTAACTCATACAAGAATATAGCATATAGTAAAGAATATCAAGGGTACCCCTCTACTACTTCCCCACTGGTTTACTGCTTTTCCCCAACGATATACGTCCTGTGAATCTCTCTCCAATGCTTTCCTGTAGACACCTGGTCTAAGCTCCACCATCTGCACCTTGTGCACCACATAGGCTTGCCCGAAAACACCTGGGTGATGCACCACACTATCCTCACAACCAAAAGTAACCAGGTAGTTTCCGGGAGCCACCACAGCTCGCATAATGTGTATCATACGTCGGGTATAATACCTCAAGCCATTACAGCCCATACTCCGAGTAAGGATCCTCAAGCCATCATAGCCTATACACGTTACACCTATAGTAGTCCATAGGATACTATATCCAGAATATATGTGTGTGAATAACCACAAGCCATTACCGCCCTCTACACACATATATGGGGTAACTAACCGTTGTGCCTCATGGCACAAGTATCTACCAAGAAAAGAGAGCGGGGCCAAAGGGGGTAGTCAGCCATTCGACCTCCCATCAGAATGTTGGGGAAAACACCCCCCAGGGCTCAAAATCCCCGGGGTGTCAGTTTCCCTTACCGACAGGGTGGAGTAGCGTATAGAAACACAAAAAGTACAGAATATATAGGTAACTCACATCAACACTATGGGAATTTACCTAGTCTTAGATACAACTGCAGCTAACGTCTCTCAGACTCTAGGCTGATACTTCTAAGACTAGGTATCCTATAAGCACACAAACATTTGGAGAGATTTATTAGATTACTCCATTCTTATTTTATCAGTTCCACTGTACATTAATTAATTCTTTAAACATTAATTAAGAATGAACAATTCCACATTAAGCTGAATTCGCATCACATTCAGTACCAACTTCTCTTTTTAAGATTCGCATCACCTTTTAAATTCTAGTATCTCCATCCCCGTGGATTTTCACCATTTAATCAAACATTATTTACAGAATTACTTTTCTATATTCCCAGGCATTCTAGAAAATCAGCTTATGCTTCTAAACACAAAGGAGGCTCAACACGGTGGGTAGATATACTACCCGTCGAGTCTTTGCCGCCTATAGAAAGAGCATAGACCCATTCTCCCTCGAGAGGCTAAACACGGAAAGCACGTGGCATACCCTGTGCGTCTTCACCTCCTTCGGAAGAAGGGTATCAAGACCAGATGCCTTGAGCAGTGGGGCAAAGCAAAGAAGATTAACATTCAAAGAAAACCACAAGCATCCAGCAACCTCATCCATCCCATTCCACCACCCCTGGTGTCCTCCCCAACACCCACATACATAAACTGATGCATCTCGCCACTCTAGGCATCATCTGCTGCCATAACCACAAGTCCTCCATGCCTCCACATATGAAAACAGCCATCCAGGCTCACATCACAGCACAAGCAGTAGGAAAACAAACATCACATCATGAGCTCTTGACCCTTTAACAAACAAAAGGGTAACTCATAACCCTTTTAGAAATTCCCACATAATCTGTTCTTTAATCCATATTGAATTAGAAGATTTGTTATGTGTAGGTTCCAATTATAGGATACCTAATCAGTAATCTATCACAATTAAATAACCATGCTTACTTCCCTAAATTTATTATCCTCAAATTAGAACAACTACAAAAATGGCAATAACCAGGTTAATTTACATGGCTCTTTATCTTTATCCAATTAATTAACAATTAATTCTGGCTTTACATTCATTATCAATTTCTATCATGAACGAATAAAAAATCAATGAAAACATATATATCACTCTATCTAGAAAAACATGAGGCAACTGTTATCACGGTATAAAGAAAAAACATGCGATCAACAAATTTTCTTAATCCGGTTCAAGTATTTAATTAGGTCAATTTCATTGTGATCAAAAGGGATAAATCATGCAAATTCTACGATTGCACATATACAATTAGATAAGCCATGAATCCCCTATCTGGAATAGTTCTTGGCATCCTTTATCCACACAACGGGTCACAATCCTCCTCTCGTGACAACTTATTGGGAAGATTGACCGACAGAGTTCGGTTGCATCCAAAACAGAGCAGAACCAATCCTAGGAGTAATGATTGATTGTGAAACTCCTATGGGAAGGATTGAAAGGTTCTAGCGTCTCTTAGATGAGAACAAAAGGGAAAGAACAAGGGATAATGATATGTCGTTCCTTTTTAATATTTAATGGCGTGACGGTTTAAGATCTGATTAATTCTCCATTAAAAAGTGGATCACATTAACCCACACGGTTTTCCCAAGTAAAACATTCCAAGCCTTAGTAATAATTAATATAGGATTTATGGAATTTGAATTGGCCTTAAGAGTCTTTAAAATAAGGCATTAAATGTATTTTACGTCAAAAGAAATGTCAAAATGGGAAAAACTGTAGGATTCTGGAAACATTGTTCACCCACTGTTACTGTACATGAAACCGATCTGTGAAACCGATATGTCAGACCGATCTGTGAAACCGATCTGTCAGACCGATCTGTGAAACCGATCTGGGAAACCGATCTGTGAAACCGATCTGTAAAACCGATCTGTGAAACCGATCTGTGAAACTGATCTGTGAAACCGATATGTGAAACCGATCTATCAGACCGATCTGTCAGACCGATCTGTGAGACCGATCTGTGAGACCGATCTTTTAGACCGATCGGTGAGACTGATCTATCAGACCGATCTGTGAAACTGATCTGTGAGACCGATCTTTCAGACCGATCTGTGAGACCGATCTGTGAGACCGATCTGTGAGACCGATCTGTGAGACCGATCTGTGAGACCGATCTGTGAGACCGATTTGTCAGACCGATCGGTGAGACCGATCGGTCAGACCGATATCTGAGACCGATCTGTGAGACTGAACTGTTACTGTTCATAAAACTGGAAACACTGTTCACAGAACTAGAAATTTGGAAAATAGTTGGGAATAAGTCACCTTGACCTCCCGAAACACCTCCAACACCATATTTTCACAAAGTAATGGACCGGAGAGGTCTGGGCCATTACATTAGATACCTCTCAAAACATTCTTGTCCTCGAGAATTTAAAACCAACCCAGAAGAAAAGAGGGGTCTGAACAACCACCCCATAAGATACCTCTCCGGGGAAAACCACTATGAGTTGTTCAAAAGCTGGAACAAAACTACGACATCCGAGAGTATGGAAACAAACAATCCATATCCAAAAAAATCAATCACATCTTCACATCAAAGGTACATAAATAAAACATGAAAGGTCCAACCACAATGAAAACATCATTACTTGAAAGGAGTTAAACATTAAAAAACTCTGGGTACTGAGCACGTATCTGTGACTCACGCTCCCAGGTACTCTCCTCCATGCCATCGTGTCGCCAAAAGACATGAACTAAGGGGATAGAATTCCCACGAAACACCGTCTCCTTGTGGTCTTGAATCTCCACAGGTCGCTCCTTGAAGGTTGCATCATCATCAATATCGATTTCTCCCCAATCGATAACATGAGATTCATCAGGAAGATAACGACGGGGCTGTGATACATGGAAAAGATCATGTATCTGACTCATCTAAGGGGGAAGTGCTACTCGATATGCCACAGCTTTAACACGAGCTAACACCTCGAAAGGCCCAACAAACTGGGGAGAAAGCTTACTTCCACGACCAAACCTTCGCTGCCCACGATGGGGAGTCACCTTCAGAAACACATGATCCCCAACATTAAACTCTAAGGGTCTCCTTTGATCAGCATATGATTTCTGACCATCTTGTGATGTCTTCATCCTCTCACGAATTATCTGATACCACTCTGTCATGACCCCCTCCTAACAAAGTGTACCCCTCTTGGGCCAGCAATGTTAGAAGAGAGATAATGACCCCCGAGTCCCACCTCCAGTAGGCCCTGGGTTGGCGACTAGCACCGAGGGTATAATATACACACAAATGGGAGGCATTACCCTCTAAGAGAACACATGCAGACGAGAGAGATAGAATAGACTCCAACCAACTCCAACTCATAATTGAAATATAAAAGAAATCCAAGTACATATATGAAATGTCATGAAAAAGTACTACAACTGAAAGGGGAAACTAAAAGTACCCAAAATAATGTAAAACGATAGCGACCACAAGCCCGAACAGCTCCTCCTCCAACCACAAGCTCGTAGTAACCAGCTTGATCTACAACCTTCTCCAAGTGACCTGAAAAACAGTTTATATATACATAGGGTGAGTATAACAGTATACTCAGTAGGATCCTCCCCAAGACTCTCGTGCAAAAGTAAGGAAAGCATGCTAAAGCCCAGTGAACAACAAGTGAAACGAACTCATCACCTAAACAGGTATACTACGTTCCAAACCTCACCATGGCTACTCTCACCAAGTAACGCATACAAGAATATAGAATATAGTAATGAATATCAAGGGTACCCCGCTACTACTTCCCCACTGGTTTGCCGCTTTTCCCCAACGAAATACGTCTTGTGCATCTCTCTCCAATGCTTGCCCACAGACACCTGGGCTAAGCTCCACCATCTGCACCTCGTGCACCACATAGGCTTTCCCGCAAACACCTGGGCGAAGCACCACACCGTCCTCACAACGAAAAGTAACCAGGCAGTTTCTGGGAGCCACCACAGCTCGCATAACATGTATCATATGTCGGGTATAATACCTCAAGCCATTACAGCCCATACTCTGAGTAAGGATCCTCAAGCCATCATAGCCTATACACGTTACACCTATAGTAGTCCATAGGATAATATATCCAGAATATATGTGTGTGAATAACCACAAGCCATTATAGCCCTCTACACACATATATGGGGTAACTAAATGCTGTGCCTCATGGCACAAGTATCTACCAAGAGAAGAGAGCGGGGCCAAATAGGGTAATCAGCCATTCGACCTCCCATCAGAATGTTGGGGAAAACACCCCCCAGGGCTCAAAATCCCCAGGGTGTTAGTTTCCCTTACCGATAGGGTGGAGTAGCGTATAGAAACACAAAAAGTACATAATATATATGTAACTCACATCCACACAATGGGCATTTACCCAGTCTTAGATACAACTACAGCTAATGTCTCTCAGACTCCAGGCTTCTACTTCTAAGACTAGGTATCCTATAAGCACACAAACATTTGGAGAGATTTATTAGATTACTCCATTCTCATTTTATCAGTTCCACTGTACATTAATTAATTCTTTAAACATTAATTAAGAATGAACAATTCCACATTAAACTGAATTGGCATCACATTCAGTTCTAACAGCTATTTTTAAGATTCGCATCACCTTTTAAATTCTAGTATCTCCATCCCCGTGGATTTTCACCATTTAATCAAACATTCAATACAGAATTAATTTTCCATATTCCCAGGTAATCTAGAAAAGCATCATATGCTTCTAAACACAAAGGAGGCTCAACACGATGAGTAGATATACTACCAGTTGAGTCTTTGCCGCCTATAGAAAGGGCATAGACCCATTCTCCCACGAGAGGCTAAACACGGAATGCATGTGGCATACCCCGCGCGTCTTCGCCTCCTTCAGAAGAAGGGCTAGCCAGGACCAGCTTCCTTGAGAAGTGGGGAAAAGAAAATCATATTAACATTCAAAGAAAACCACAAGCATCCCGAAACCTCATCCATCCCATTCCATCACCCCTGGTGTCCTCCCTGACACCCACATGCATAAACTGATGCATCTCACCACTCTAGGCGTCATCTGCTGCCATAACCTCAAGGCCTCCATGCCTCCACATATCACAACAAAAATCCAGGCTCACATCACAGCAAAAGCAGCAGGAAAACAAACATCACATCATGGGATCTTGACCCTTTAACAAACAAAAGGGTAACTGAGAACCCTTTTTGAAATTCCCACATAATCTGTTCTTTAATCCATATTGAATTAGCATATTTGTTATGCGTAGGTTCTAATTACATGATACCTAATCAGTAAGATATCACAATTAAATAACCATGCTTACTTCCCTAATTTGATTATCCTCAAATTAGAACTACTTCAAAAACAGCAATAACCAGGTTAATTTACATGCCTCTTTATCTTTAGCCAATTAATTAACAATTAATTCCAGCTTTACGTTCATTATCAATTTCTATCATGAACGAATAAAAAATCAAAGAAAACATATATATCACTCTATCTAGAAAAACATGAGGCAATTGTTATTACAGTATAAAGAAACAACATGCGATGAACCAATTTTTTTAATCCTGTTCAAGTATTTAATTAGGTCAATTTCATTGTGATCCAAAGGGATAAATCATGCCAATTCTACGATTGCACATATACAATTAGAGAAGCCTTGAATCCCCTACCTGGAAGACTTCTTGGAGTCCTTTATCCACACAACGGGTCACAATCCTCCTCTCGTGACAACTTATTGGGAAGATTGACCGACAGAGTTTGGTTGCATCCAAAATAGAGCAGAACCAATCCTAGGAGTAAAGATTGATTGTGCAACTCCTACAGGAAGGATTGAAAGGTTCTAGCATCTCTTAGTTGATAAAAAAAGGGAAAGAACAAGGGAGAATGATATCT
>CAUJRU010000869.1:218792-279152 GCA_963277665.1 Viscum album
TTCAAATTTTAATCTCATGTTACCATATTCTTATGTTCCTATTATGATTATACATCTCATTTACTTATCCTTATATAGAATCTAAGCTCACCCATTCTTATGTTTCCTTTCCCTAGGTTATGAAGAAATGTTTTATATAGGATTACTAAAGGGAAATATATTTTTGGAAATATTGAATATCTTTCACCAAAATATGATATTATGTTCCAAGTTCCCAAAGGAACTAAACTATAATGTTCTTCGGGCATGTGTTTGTTTAGTTTAATGAATATTCACCAGAAAAGATGGAATATACATATATATTAAGCCAGGGTCACTATAGCTGGTATCAAATGAAGGTTTTAATAAAACTTTGGAAACTAGGGTGGGAAATATTTATTGAGATACCTAGGAATATTTCTAAGGATATGTTTATGGAATTCTCTAAAGATAAGAATAATAAAGATTTATATTTTAGTAAAATGTCTTAGAATTTTTCTAAATGATTGAGAGAGTGGTTTCCAATAAATTACATCTCTCTATGGATTCTACAAGTGTATGTGGATCTAGCACATATGTATATTGTGGTAACAAAATCCAAAAAACCATATTGAGCTAGAGTCGATCAAGAACTAGTTAATGAAAATGGGGCATGCTACAGTCCTGGTTTGACACTCTCAGGGGATATGCTATAAAATTTAAAAACTATTTATGATGCATTATGAAAGATTTAAATAGATAATAATTATTAATAAACTAGGATATATATAATGTTTCATATATTAAAATTAATGTGTTACAATTTAGACATCTTATAAGTGATTTTCATTATTATGTGGTTTTCCACATTGAGTAGCATTTCTCACACTATGATTTATGGTTTTAGTCAATGGCAGAATCAAAAATAAAATGGGATGACATTAAATCTGAAATACAATTCACTGATGAACAACCAAGTGGGAAGATGATTTAAGTGAAATATATTGTTCCCAATCATTTATGACAAATCATTATTAACAACATGCACCTTAGCCAACTCTCGAACTCATGAAAGAAGATAAGGATATAGTTCACTAAGTGTTTGGGTAATGGATACCATGGAGAAGATAAGACTCAGCCTTTTATATGCCTAAAATGTACAATGAACCATCAAGGAAATTTGTTTAATAGAACTGGGAGGTAATTTAAATGTTTAAGGGCAGGTTATAATTCCTCAAAATTTCAAAATGTGATTCGTAGGACAGTTAATGAAATAGAGGTGAAGAGGATTAGGACTAATGCACCACTAACACTCCATTATTTCAAGTGTTAGAAGTTTGGGAATTATGTGAATCAATGTTTTAAAGGGAAAGATCATAAATATAGTCATCAAGGTTTTACGAGTATTGATTTTTGTTGTTGATGATGAAGAAACTATGAGAATAATATGAAAAGAAAGAGGTATTAAGGAATAATATCGTGATGTATAATTAATATATTGAGAAGAATGTGGTATGATTGAAATTTTTTTGTATTTAGATTCATAAATTATGAAATATTTTTTATTTTTTAGTATATGTTTCTCATTAAGGGTCTAAAAGAGTATGTTGAATGGTGGTTACAACCTCAAAAAGTGATTTAATATAAATTTTATATTTTATGGAAAAAAATAATTAAGGGATGGTAGTACTTAAATTGTTCCTAATGTTGAGAAAATGAAGTTTATTTTGGAAAAAGGTATGATTTATAAGAATAATGTATATTGGATAGTACTGATTACATTGGAAATAGATTAATGATTTGTTAAAAAAAGAGGTTTATTCCATAATGGATAGAGTTTATGGAATTTTTTTATTTAAGGAATATATCCAATAATAATTTGAATAATGAAGCACGCATGTTTTCAAAAAGGATTTATGGTAATTAAGGTTATTACCACATTTCAATAGAATGTATGATGAAATTAATCTCATGTTTTTTATATGACAACCAAGTACTAATTTATGATATATGGGGGATCCATTTTATGCTAATTTTGAGAAATCAAGTGACCTTCTTTCTAAATTTTTGGATTTTCATTTTTTGGAAGGGTTACAAGGATAATAATTTTATGACTTATATCAATTAAAATTTAGATGAGGATTTAGATATTAAAGTATTATCTTTCCATATGGGGATTTATTCATATTAGATAACATGTGCTAACCATTTTTCTATGATGATAACTAAAGATAGATGAAATGACTTATCATCCCATTTATGGATCTCATGATATGTTAGTTCCTTAGGAATGAAAAATTCACCTTCATTTCTTGGAGTAAGATATGAGGTTTAAATTGATTAAGGTACAACCAAAGGCTGAAATTGTGAATATAAAATGGAATGAAATCATGTAATCATATCCTATCCTGATATATTTTCCACTTTAGAAAAAGGTCCTTGAAAAAAAATGTTTTTCAGTTATCATAATTTTTATGATATCTTTGAACTTTTTAAATCCTCATTTATTTATGGATTTGTGATTGTAAAATTTAACTTGAACTTGTTCTCTTTCACTCTACATTGATATTTGGGTGATATATTTCTCTTCCATTCCCATGTTTTTACTTCCCACCAATGTTCTCCTATGGGGAAACCAAGTTATGAGTTACTTTGGGTAACTATTATGTTCTCGTCATTCACTTTTTAAAGGAAGATTTATTATTAATTTTGACAATGTGGTATTCTATGAATGAATCATTAAATTCATAATCCTTTGATGATGCATATGAATTTTTTGGGTGAAATTTATTCTAAGGGGGGTGAAATGTGTCCTTCAGATTTTTTAGGAATTAATAATTTTCAAATAGATTAAAATTCTTTGCTGGCTAGTCTTGCACGAAACAACAAGTTAAGATTAATTAATACAAAACACCATGTTAATCTTATAATACACTAAACATTAATTTTATCCTACATTACATAAAATACAGAGTTTCTATTGTGTTAAACATAATATCATGTTTTTATTGTGTTACACGCAATGCCAAGCTTAGATGAAACATGAAAAATTATCAAAATATTATTATAGTGATCACATAGTATTTGGAATGGGGGGTGTAAAAATGATTCAATAAATTATTAAAATATGGTTTATAAATGTTTAAAATTATTTCTTAGGTAAAAAATTAATTATAAATGTAAGTAATAAATATTAGAATATAAATATATTCCTTTTTTTAAAAATATTTTTCATTACACGAACACATTTTATCTCAATAAATTAAACAAAACACTTTTTTTGAATGATTTTAATGAAATATATATATATATATATATATATATTAAATAAACTATTTAACATTCATATTATGTATTATCTAGACAGGATATAGGAATAAATCCAATTTTACACATAAAAAGATGTATTTTCTAAAAGGTAATGTTATCCCCTTTTAATGGTGCATTTATTTTAAAAATAAAATATGATAATTATTTAAATTATATTATAAAAAAATATGTTTCTAAATGGGAACATAAAAATTATATTAGAGATAATTGTTTTTAATTTTTTTTAAAAAAACATTTTTTGAGGAATAGTGAAAAATTAAAAATTTTAATTGAAAACTGCATTTTTGTTCAAATTATTTATATAGTTAAATTATATTTTAAATTGGTTTATAAATATAATTATGTAAATAATAAATAAATTATACCAATTTAGGTCATTTTAATTAATTTTTTATTGAAATTTGATATAGTAACATTATAATATTTTGAACATTTTTTCACTTTAAAAACCCACTTTCTCATCGCGTCTACGTGATTATTTTTGAATTAAATTATACCAATTATATATACGGAATTTAGATAAATGTTTACTATATTTGGAATAATAATAATTTTATTATCTAATAAGTAAAACATAATTTTTTACCATAATTATCTGTGAAAAAAGTTAAAATTAATTAATATGATTAAGGATAAAACAAGGTTTTTCGAATTACATGCATTTGTAGTAAAATTAATTTTACACACACATATAATTTTTATTTCATTAATTGGAATTAATATTTAGAATAATTATGTATAAACTAACTAATAAATTTAGATTTATTATAATATTAATGGATAAATTAAATTGGTAAATAAAAATATACAAGTTACCATTGTATAAAATATAAAGATAAAATTGGGTAAACTTAAAGACTAAGGAATATATTGATAAAAAATATATTTATATTGTCTGTTGTAGATATATATCAACCACTTAATCCCCCCCCCATCCATTATTTTTTTAATTTTTGAGGCACATGAGGTAAGGGAGACCTACCAATAATGAATACTTTTGGGTATTTACATGAATGACACTCCTCATCCATTATAAAGGGAATTTACTCTCCCCACTTATTCACAACTATCAAGCCATTTGAATCAACCTAATAGTAAAAAAATCACTTCCCAAACTCCATAATATCATCTTATAAGCCTTAGTTTTGGTAGTAATCTAACCAATGAAGGCCATTGGTGCAAACCAAAAGGAGATACCCAAAGAAAATGTAACGTTCATTTGTGAACATTTTTTTAATCCTAAATACACTAATATGAAATTGAGCTATATACACACCTATAAATACACGGATTAAAAAAACCATGGCTACACCCCCATAATTAGCCATGGCTCTGTGGCTGAATACCCCGACCTGTTTATTTCTTCTTCCTTCTGCTCGATCCATCCTCCATGAAACCCCTCAACAGCCCGACGCCCTCCCCAATGCCTCCCCTCCGCGACCCTCCTCATCCCAAGAAGTTGCTCTGAGCGGCCTCCCCACCTCCTCTCTTACTTCCAGATGCCTCCCTGATGCCTCCTCGCAAACAACCCTCAATACCCACGACGCATCCTCGCCGCGACCCTCCTCCCCACGATCCTCCTCCTCCAGTGAATCTACTCTGAGCGGTCTCCCCACCTACTCCCTTCCTTCCCGACGAATCTCCCCCAAAACCCTCAACACCCCAGACATCGAGGTCGACACCCCCCACACCCTATCATCAAGGTATTTGAAAATTTCATTGATTTCTTCTATTATTTCTTGAATCTGAAACTAATACTAGATATGGACAAAGCTATGGTAGATGGTCTTGTTATTTTTCAATAAATGACTCAATGGTCCTATTTATTTTTTAAAGGATATTTCCCATTTTGGGTTCATTCCGTATTCAACACATTTTGGTGTAGTGGTAGATAATGATAGAGGGAATTCAGAATAAAATTCATGCATTATCTTTTTGTGAGATGAGATTTTGGATGATTTTATAGATGGAGTAACCATTTTAGATCCTTTTGATCCTTATTGGTTCTCACGATAATTACGTCATTTAAAACAGGTTACATCTTTACCTCTAATCAATATTTAGAGATAATATAACCCATTTTTCCTTTATGAAATGTGGCCGATTATGATGCATGAGGATTCTGACATAGAAATTTCATTACATCTTGAGAATGGTCTAAATAACTGGCCAAAGAAATCCTGAAGACATCTTGCCTGATGTAATCTCATAACAGGATAAAGAAATCCTCTTCAATTGGGGTAATTATAAACACAATCACACACACACACTCAGGTACATTAGTGGATCAAGCCCCATCCCTCCAAATTAGCATTTTCAATCCAGCTGGAACTATTTATAAGAATTTAAAATGTCTCGAAGGCTTAGATGATGGATTACCAAAGTCCCCTAGATGAGATTTCATGAAGTCCTTTTTCCACAAAGGCCATAATTTATAGATTTCTCAGATCAAGCTGCCATGGGGGTCAAATTATGTGCCCCTTCCCATGAAACCAGGGCCTAGGTTGAGTATCCCACAGTGGGCCCTTCATGTACCTGCGTTTCCCTCAACAATTCCCCCTTCTTATTCCTCGTGCATGCCACACCCCATGCATGCCCACACTCTCCCTGAGCTCACCTGCACTATCGCTCGCCATGCCCACCCATGACCTCGATTGATGGATTTACCGTTGGATTCTACTTCAATCCAGAGGAGTAATTCATTTGAGATTTTGAGGAAGTTTTCTGCTGGACATTGCATGATTCAAGTGCCTTTGGGTTTGGATGAAGATAGTCCAGTGAATCATGATGTGAAGGATCTCTACAATGTGAATGTTTGAGATGATTTGGTGGACAACCATCCCTCTTATTCTCAGATTGATATTTTTAACCATAGAGCTAGTTATGATTCATTAAATAAAAGAAATATAATAAATGGTACTTTAGATTTTATTGAGCCGAATGTTGAAATTATTGAAGAGCTTTTAGAAGAATGCAACATTTAATTCTTGGATGTTTAATGTTGCAGTAGGATAATAACCCATGGAAAATTGAATATCTCCTAAAGTCATTCCATCATATTTGGAGCTTCGGTGGATGGAGCATGGTTTCAATTGGTATGAGATTTTTTCCTCTTCTCCACATAGGATGAATTAAAATCAAGAACACAGGGCTTCAGTTTTGTCTCCCTCAAACCTGGAATATTGAGGTTCCAAGATTGGTATCCTTTCTTTGATCTAGCTTTGATTAAGAATTTAATTATTCACACTCGGATTTGCTTTCAAGGCTTAAGTTGGTTTCTTTGTAATTCTAAAATCCTTTTGGATAGTGAAATAGTTGTGGGAATTCCTATAAAATTCAATGTGGAGACTAAGAGTGCATGATATAGTCATTTTGTAAGATTTTTTATTGAGGTTGATTTTTGTTTTCCTCCCATTGAAACTATTTTCCTTGTTGTTAATGGTTATAATCTTGAATTATCGTCTGAGTTTGAAAGTTTACCTGAATTTTTCAAGTATAACTTCATTGGGAACTAGTGTGTGAAGTGTTGTAGAAATATAAGATTTTTAAATTACAATAAGACTGGTCATCTGATTGATCAATGGAATTTTAAACTACCTATGAATGATGTCGATTCCAAGGATGGGGCAGTCCTAGATATGGAGTTTGAAATTAATTATATAGGGAATGTTATGGGGGTGACAAATAGGGTAAAGGTTCTGGAATCTCTTTTCCTACTACGGTGGTTGTTAATCAACCAATGCAAATTTTTATGGATAAAGAAACTACAGTTAAATCAGTTGAGGTAGGATAGGAGGATAGAATTTCAAAGAGCCAATCATGTAATGATACTACCCAAGACGTTGGAGAGCATAGGACTCAAGATCCATGGTTCTTAGATAATGAAATTGAGGTGGATACAGTGGATCTCCAAGAAGAAATATTTTATGAATTCTGGAGATAGTAAAATGGTTTTTCAATTAGAGGTAAAGATGAATCTGCTTCCCCGATGGATACAAAATAGGTTCATGTTTAAACATGTGCTCACTGAGAACTGAGCTAGATACAGGGAAAGTTACCAATGAGGTAGTGGAACCTAATCTTGTAAACTATAATGTACTAACACCGGTGGATGGTAAGAAAATCGGTAAGTGTGTGAAGCCGTCAACCTTGGATGGTGCAGACACTTCTATTTTGGATGATTTTTAGGAATCTTATTCTAAAGGGAAATATAAATCTACTTATTTTTTGAGTGGTAAGCTGGATATAAGGAAAACGAAAGTGATTCAACCAACATTGGATACTCCAATTGATGAGGATAATCTAATTAGTGGTAAAGGGTTTAGTGTTAACCCTCAGTTAGAGATGACACTAGTGGGAGGAAATTTCTTCTCAATGTTATATTAATAAGTGTTTTTTACAGAAGGGAAATCTATCGGGTGGACACTAAAAAAACTCGAGAGAATGTTATAAGTAACTTCAAATTGGCTACTAAATATATGTTCCTATTGTTATATAGGAGAAAGTTTTTCTAGGCACCGATGCATATGTTGCTTCAAAACATAAAGTAAAGGAAACACTGAGTTTCAAAACTACTAAGAATGTGGAAAGTCAGGACCTGGTACTAGGGGTAGACTCACTGAGTATCCCCGATAAAATTCTCAAGGAGGCTCAAAAGGAGAAGGGCAAGGTCGGAAGCATTTTAATTCCAGTTGATAAAATATCTATTCTTGTTATACAAGAATGGGATTAGAAGGATATAAATCCTTAAGATATGTTGGAATAGGGTGGGAAGGACTTGAGTATGCCTCTTGTGGTTGATTCTAGGGAGGAATAAGAAAATCCCTAGAAAACTGCCAAATCATGGAGCAGGGGGGCAGGGGCAGGGGTAGGTTTGCAAGTCTGTAGGGCAGGGGGCATGGGGAAGGGGATAAGGGAAAGGGGGTAGGGGCAGGGAGAGGGTGGAGGGGGGCAGGGGGTAGGGGGGAGGTCTGCAGAGGAGGGGGCAGGGGGTGGGTGGAGGGGGGAAGGGGGCAGGGGGCAGGGTGGAGGGGGGAAGGGGGCAGGGGGAGGTCTGTAGGGCAGGGGGAGGGGGTAGGGGGTGGGTGGAGAGGGAAGGGTGGAGTGGGGAGGCCTGCAGGGCAGGGGGTGGTCTGTAGGGGGTTTGCAGGGCAGGGGGAGGGGGCGGGGCAGTGGTGTAAGGGGGTGGGGAAGGCGGTGTAGTTAGTCTCTATAGGTCTCTTTAATCTTAGATAACATTTAATAACCATTACGATCCACCTCTAACTCCCAGATTTCATCATGATTAGGTTTTATTTAAATATTCCCTCCTATTTACAACAAATTTCTTTCACTAAATCATGTCTTGATATTAGTTTCAACAAATCATATTGTGTATGATACCACTAGTTGTTATTGGCATGGATTTTACACCTTTTCTTATAAATATCCAGGCCATTATGTCCACTTTTTTTAATTATAGCTTATAAATATAGATTTGGATCTGGTAATATGTCCTCTTTTTGGTGGGTTGATTCTACTACCACATTGCATGAATTTAGCTTTACATAGCTAGATTCAATATGATATTTTAAATTACATATACTGGTGGAAATCCCACTTATACCAACACCTGTATACCAACAGTTTAAAAAACTCATTGGTTTAAGTAATAATTTGATGTGTTTTCCCAACGGTTTCATTAAACCGTTGCGAATATATTACATTAGACAATATTTTCCAATGGTTTTTAGAAACCGTATGGAACCTCCCCCCCCCCCCAAATAATAATTCATGAAAATCAATATCAAACTGTGATATATGATTGATTTTGGTTTTCTCAAAACATAAAAATATTTATCATTGTAGTGTTTGTAGCTATAAATCATTGGAAGTTCACATAGAAGATATCAAGGGAACATTATTTCTTTGTGATTTAAGTGAACAATATATGATGTGTTTCTAGTTTCATAAAGAATATCATATTCTATGTAAAATCATTTGGATCTCATAAAAATGTTAAGAATATTTTGTGTGTAGAATTATTCATACCATTGATTCTTTGTGGATGCAGTTTTCATGTGAATGGATTGTTATAATTTTCAAATAAAAATGTTATCTAATTCATACTATTTTAATATTTTCATGATGCATGTGAAGGGAAATTTGTAATGGATAAACGTGTTGTTCATTTTGGATTCACATAGAGTTGAATGGGTAACCATATTGTATTAAATTATAAAGTTTTATCTAATGCATAATGTTTTAATATATTCTTGCACCTCATGTATTTGGGGATTTTAGTGTTTTTTACTCTATATTATGTTTTCATTAGGGCGTTGGATCATTTTGTGTTGGTTCGGGTTGATTTGGTTCTCCCAATCGAGGTAAGGATTTAATGTCGTTGGTTGGTTTCTCACTGGTTATGTAGCATTCATTATGTGTTTTAATGTTCCTAATATCCTTTGTGTTGTGCGTTGATCCCTGCTCGTTGGTTTTGAGTAACCAAGTTAAGTATGACTCGCCTGCATGTGCATAGGTAAGAAAGTATATGTATGTGGGTTCCCCCGTTACGTGTATAGTCAACCATGGTAGTGATTATGCACGTATAGGGCTATGTGTGGCCATGTATATATATATATATATAAATGTATACGTAGGTGAGTGGAGACTGGTATATGCATATAAGTGTAAGAACCCGGGTTTTCGTTGTTGGGACCCAGTTGGACGGATAAGGAAGTAAGAAACGTTTGTTGTTACAGAGTGTTGTCTTTTGTTTTCAAATAAGCTAAATCAATTCGCTTTGTAAAGGACTTGTAAACTACGACAATGCTTTGCTGATTTTTGTTTTACAAATATCATAAGTTTTGAGAACTTGTGATGAAAGCCTTATGAAGGATAGGGGGAGTAAAGAAGTGTTTTTGGAAAAGGAAAGTAAGTGGCGCACAAGTCAAGGGTAGCGTGCAAGTCAAATGTGGCATGCAAGTCATAATTTAGGATCATCACATCAAAATTTGACAAAGGAAATAAAATGGTGTGCAAGTTAAAGATTGGTGTGCAAGTCAAAAAGTGGCGCGCAAGTATAAGTGGCGCGCAAGTGTGGCGCACAAGTATAAGTGTCGTGCAAGTGTATGTTGCGCGCAAGTCAGATTCCAACGTCATCATATCAAAAAAATGACAAAGGAAATAAAGTGGTGCGCTAGTGATAGAAGGGCGCATAAGTGGTGAAGCGGCGCGCAAGTGATGCAGTGATGCGCAAGTATTGGCGCACAAGTGTATGTGGTGTGCAAGTCACCAAAATGCCTATAAATAGGCGACTTGACTCCTCATTTATTGTATGCTCAACACTTAAGAGAAAATTTGAGCTCTGAGCGTGAAAGTAGTAGAGAGTTCTTTGTCACGCAACTGTTTCCACGCAAGTGTTTCCGCGCAACTGTTTCCGCACAAGTGTTGTCGCGCAAGTGTTTCCGCGCAAGTGTTGTTGCGCAGGTCTTGCTGAGCAAGTTTCGTCATGTAAGTGTTGTCGCACAAGTGTTCCTGCACAAGTGTTGTCATGCAAGTGTTGTCCCGCAAGTGTTGTCTTGCAAGTGTTCCTGCGCAAGTGTTTCCGCGCAAGTGTTGCCGCACAAGTCTTCCATGTAAGTCTGCAGCGCAAGTTCAGGTGTGCAAGTAAGTGTGCAAGAAGAGGCGCGCAAGTTGTAGGCACCCAAGTATAGGGCACGCAAGTGAAATTGGGCGCGCAAGCTATTTTTCTTCAGGGGTTCCTGCCAGCTTCTGGGTAGGAAAGTGAAGATCTATACTTCATAGAATACAACTGTTCAATTGTAAATAAGCACTGAAATATTATAATTCCCTATTTGTGCTAAGAGGGTGCACAGGATCTT
Source organism: Viscum album (assembly GCA_963277665.1). Classification (NCBI taxonomy): domain Eukaryota; kingdom Viridiplantae; phylum Streptophyta; class Magnoliopsida; order Santalales; family Viscaceae; genus Viscum; species Viscum album. The sequence goes on from CAUJRU010000869.1 coordinate 229,943, forward strand.
GTAGATTGTTCTCTAAGTGCTATATGAGTGTAAGGGTATATCCTAATCATTGTATTCCACATCAAAGGATTGTATTCTAGTATATTGTGTGGTACTGGATTATTTCCATACCATACCAAGGACGTAGCTACTCTTGTTGAGTAGTGAACCTTGTAAATCTTGTGTTCCTGTGATTGTGTGTGTTCATCACGGAAGAAACTCTTTAATAGGATGCGAAGGTTATTTCGAAAATGAGGAAACATAAAAATAAATAGATATCACTAATTCACCCCTCCCCCTCTCAGTGATACTTGGATCCTGACTAGGAACTTCAATTGGTATCAGAGGCTGGTTGCCTTCGTTTATTCATTGCTAAAGTGGTTGAAGATAAGTTGTGATAGAGAATCTAAATTGTGTGTACAGTAAGGGGATTCCAATTTTTAATGGAAAGAACTATCACATCTAGAAAGGAAGAATGATTCCTTATCTTATGTCTCTTGGATATGAAGTTCTTGAAACTACAACAGATGGATGTCCTACTACTGATGACAAGGTTCCTCTTACTCCTGCCGATAAGAAGAATCTTGAGAATGATGGAAGAGATAAGAATGTGTTACTATCATCTCTTTATAAGAGTGAATTTTTAAGAGTGAAATGCATTTCTACAGCCAAAGGAATCTGGGACAAACTGAAGACCATCTATGAAGGAAATACAAAAGTGAAGAAGGCTAAACTACAATTCTGGAGACTGAAGTATGAAGACTTGAAAATGGGAGAATCTAAATCTGTTGGGGATTTCTTAACCAGGATAAATGATATTGTCAATACAATCAGATGTCTTAGTGAAACGTTGGAAGATTCTACAGTTGTTGAAAAGATCTTAAGAATTCTTCCCAACAAATTTGATTCTAATGTTTCATCACTGGAGGACAGAGATCCTGAAACATTATCTCTGGATGATTTTCATATCACTCTCATAACTTATGAAATTAGAAGGGAGAAGACTATGAAGAGAAAATCAAAAGCTGATAGATAAATGTATTTCAAATCTGTAAAGAAATAGAAGTCAAAGAAAATTCTTATTGAAGATAAAGCTGGTGAATTAGATTCTGAAAATGAGGTATGTGAAAATTTTGATGAAATAATTTCCTTTTTTTTTCTAAAAATGTGAATAGAGGAATAGGGAAATACAAAGGGAAACTCCCTTTGAAATGTTTTGAATGTGAATCTATTTGACACTTTGCGTCTAATTGTAATATGAAGATAGTGATGAAGAAGACAGAAGACCAAGAAGGTCATGGACGAAATAGGGTGGAAAAGATAAATATTCTGGAAGGGGTAAAGATAAAAAGTTCTCCAAATCAAAAAGAAGAAGCTTGTTTTCAAAAAGTGAAGAATATGTTGATAGTGAGACTGGATCTAAAAAATCTGTTGCTGAGAAAGCTAGAGAGAGTACCTTTTTTTAAATAGTGAATAATGATGATTACGAGAGCAGTAGTACTGAAGAAGAAGAAACTCGACTTGAACAGTATCTAAAAGAAGAGCTAAAGGAATGTTTGAGAAAGATCGGAAGGCTTGATAAGGAAAACAAGAAGTTGATAAAAGAAAATTCCACATTAAACATTGAATAAATTTCTCATGATGAGAAAATCAATATGGAAAAGGTGATTGATGATCTGAAGAATTATTTGGAGAATGAAAATATTCACAATTATCATCTTGAAGTAATGTTGAAAGCAAAAGAAGAATAGATGGAACTTGTCCAACAAAAACTTTATCAAGCTAATGAAATGTAAGTCAGTTTCAAACAATCTGTCTCAGAAGTTGGTGAATGTTCCAGTAAGAATGAACCAAATGAGGATCTACAAAAGTTATCTGTAAAGGTTTAAAGGAACGATGGAACTAGTTATGATAAGAACAAGTTTGGAAAGATCATGTATGTGGCCAAAGTCATCAACACTGAAAAATTATAAGTGATTAAAAATCTTGAGTCAAAGAAGTATTCTAATACCACTAGTACTGATAAATCTTAGCCAAATAAGAGAGTTTCAAATGTAAACATAAAGGTTCATGATCAGAATATTTCTATTAATAATGTCATTGAAAAGCGTGTTCACAACTCTGATCAACATAGAAGTTTCAGAGGCAAATATTCTTTCTACGGTTACTGCTGGTATTTTGGTGGATTCGAACCCATGGAAAATATGTGTTGGTTCAACCAACAACATATCCAAATATTCCACAAGTTTTGAAAGACAAGGATTGAGGAGGATTCAACCCTTTCAAAATATAAAGTCTCCAAATAAATTTCAGAAGATATCTGAGAAGACTGGTGTGAAAGTTGAGAATAGGTTCCAAACACTGGAAACTATTTGTGAAAGATGTGATCGACCTGGACATCTTTCCAAGGGCTGCCTTAGTGTGTTACCTGTAACGCCCCAACCCCAGTTGCCCAGAGTAGATGCATTATTACATAACATTGGCATGATCACAAGAAAGATCAAGTCTCGAAAGACCGATTAGTTTAGTAGTCTTGGAAACACTAGATACATTCATAAAGTTTACATTACATGATAAATTGAAAACTACAACAACATCTTGTCTCCACACTCATAACCCCATATACTATCCTTGCAGGTCATTCATAAAATACTTCTTCACATCCTGGGAAAAATAAAACAGAGAAATGGGTGAGCTCAAATGCCCAGTATGTATAACAATATAGCAAAAAAATTTATAAATAAGAATAAACATTTAAGGCAATGTATAACTAAAACAAAATCCTTTTAAACTTGAACTGCATCATAATATGGTAAATATAAAATGAAATAATTACATTACTTATTCACATGGATATTCTACTAGTTGAATAATCACATACAATATCAATAACCACTTTCATAATGATGGAATGCATAATGCCAGACTATCATAACCACATAGCCAAGGCCTCGTGACAAGAATACAAATAAGATTTTGTCAAGGCCTTGTTACAAGACAGTAGTTTGTATCACGAGACCTACCGATGCATCTAGGATCTATAGTGGGCTCCACCCGTCCCTAATTAAGTCCAATGCATTCCTCATATGAAAAGATTTAAACATAAGATAAACATTCGTATTAAAACTCACATAATAAATGTCAATACTTTTTCAATAAACCATGAATGGTATAAAAATAACACATCCACAGTCAAAAATATCACAAAACCTTCAATACAATATGGAAGATTTGTATCATAATAAATAAACTTCAAATAAGCTTAAAATCCATCAAAGGATGTTGACATAGATGAAATCAAAACTATTTGAGAGAAATATCTCTTTTTTTTAAATCATTTAAAAGTCACATAATTATAAAATAAAACTTTTACTTTGAAAATATTCTTTGAATCTTGTAAGTAAAGCTTCTAAGATTTTATAATGGTGGAAAATAGCTGCATCCTTTGTATAAGTTAAAAAAAACATCCTTACCTTAATTCTGTCGAAAAGGTTAAAAAGGACCTTGTTTGGAAAATGACGGAAAGATTCCTTTATAAACATCTTATATAAAGTAAAAAAAGGGTATAAATGACTTTAACCCATATTCTGTAAGATAGTAAGAATGTTTTGAAACACATTTTTAAGAAACATGGATGTGGATGATAAAGAGGTCCCAGTAGATAATTACGTATAAACAACCTCGGATAATGAAGCTATTGTGAAATAAACCCTTACCCTGTAATTTTCCATGGTTGAGGGTAGGTTAACCTCCTGTATAATGGTGAAATAATTGTTATTAAATTATACAAGAATCATATACATTAATATGATATCATATATGATCTTTTAACATTTATTTGTTCATAATATCTTAGTATTATTGTTGTTTCGGGTGTTAACTTACTCATTTTATTTTATATGTATTGTTATGTAAGACGTGTTTTTCATGGATATGTTGTATCTTATTCATATCCAGAATGATATCAAGTCCTTAAACATTATTTTTAATTATTAAATGATAATTAGTCTTGAATGGATACGATGAGGAATAAATCTCATCGCGTTCATGGGGACAGTAGTCTGTATGTACGCATGAGCGACAATATCACTCTTTTGATATTAAAATAATATATAATTGGATATTATATCATATATAAAGAATAAATATCATGTTATATTTATTATTTACATGAATTACACATCATTATTATACGCATCCAAATAATAATATTTTGAATAACAATTACACCACGACGTGGAGACGGTAAGCTGTACGTATGCACGTATGGTGACATGTCATTCAAAGGATGGATATAATACTGGATATGGTTGTATCATATTTAAAATAAAATAATAGTATATAGAAGATACTGGATTTATTATTTTAGAATTGGAATATCAAATAAATAAGAAGTTGAAGAAGAAAAGAACTTGAAAGAGTGTGGTGAAAATATTACCTCTTCTTCGGGTTCTTCCTTTTGATTTGATCAAAATGGATCCTTGGGTTGGCTTTATGATCAAAATAAGGCCACTATGTTGAATTGATGTAAGTTTAGAGAGTATTTGGGCAGGGGTTGTCCGAGACAAAAGGCTTTGAATGTGTGAATAATTGAGAAGGGGGAGTTCCCTTTTATAAGAGGGGTGAGGGGCACCTTGGAAAAGCTAAAAATATTATTTTATAATAAATTCATATTCAGTTTATAATGGCTCCAAAGTGGATTATTTAAATTTTAAGGTGGGTATAGGTTGAAAACCACTCAACCAATAGATTTTATACTGGTTTTGGTCACTAAAGTAAGCATATCTTTTAGTTTTAACTCTTATTTAATTAGTTTGACATTTACTATGTCACTTTGTATTTTTATATTATATAGAAAATAGACTTACTATATACATCCAAGAGACCCCCAAGTGGTCCATTAATGATACACCTATCATTATATAATTCTCTTTCCCTAACCTTAGATTTTTAGGAATTTAATATCAACTAATAATATAATATTTGTTTTAAAAACTCTTTTATGTGAATTTTGAAACTATTCAATAATTGATTTTTGATAAAGTCTTAAAAACATTATTAATTCGAAAAAAATTCATTTAACAAATCCTATAATTTCATATTAGTAAATAAAATTCATTTATTTCATAAAAACTATTAAATTATAATAATTTTAACATTTATAATACCAATTATTTGATTCTTTCATTAATAAGGAAAATACTGCATCATTATTGTGTCATAAATAATATTAATTATTAAATGTTTAAAAATTATAAATAAAATACAATTATGTAATAAATATTTTTATCTTTCTATTAAATATTTATAGTCTAAAATCCAACATATATAACCATATTTAAATTTTTTTTTTCTAAAAGATATATGCTTATGTCATTTTTGTATTTATTTTAGCTTAATAAATATAAAGTGCCATTATCACTTACAAGTGGCTCCATGGGGTCCCAAAATCAACACAAAGATGCCCATGGTCAGAAATGTATCAACAAATAAGGTTATGACATGTTTTAGGGTAATGTATTATTATAATAATATTATTTTTTAGCTTTATTTACCGGATTTACCCTTTAACCAGGGTAAATAAAATATTTACCGAAGTAATTATTCAAAATGTCTAAAAATAAAAGTTACATATTTACACAATTTATAAATCCTTTTTACAAATATTGAATCCATTTTTCCAAATTCAAAACACAGAAGTGGCAGAAATTAATTTAAAATTAATTCCCGTTGTTAAAACAAAAAGCGTGTTTGTAAGAGTTAATAACTATCAAAAGATTGACACTTGTTCATGTCCGGTTTAATTGTAAAATTATTTACAATGACCAAAATTTTATTAAATGGTAAAAATTTATTCTAAATATACTTTAAAACCAATCAAATTCATAATTTATCACTATTAATTATTTCGATTAAAAAGTTGTTTTTAGTTAAATTTTAGTAATTTTCACTATTCATCAAAATATAAATGTTATCCAAAAAGTTCTAAAATTTTACACTAGTCTGATTTAGATATTCCAAATCCAAAAATGAAGTCAATTTTGAGAGATAAAATTTATAAAATTTCAAAAAGTGGGTATTACTATTCATAACGGCTAGTTTGATTGGTTGTGGTGTGTGTGTTAGAACTCGAAGTTGCGTACAACACACACTACTGTATTATTCAAAGGGAAGCGTATCGTGGAATCTTGGAGTGTTACATTCTCCCCTACTTCAAATAATTTCATCCTCAAAATTTCTAAAATACTATTGCAAGAAAAGACTCTGGTGGTTCTTCATCATATGTTCCTCGGGTTCCCACGTTGCTTCTTCCATCTTATGGTTTCTCCACAAAACTTTTACCAGACGAGTCATCTGGTTTCTCAGCACTTTCTCTCTTGTATCAAGAATCTTAACGGGCTCTTCGCAATAAGACATATCGGGTTCCAGTTCTAATTACTCATAAGTGATTACATGCGTTGGGTCAGGCATTTATTTTCTCAATAGTGATATGTGGAACACATCATGTACTTTGGAGAGATTTGGCGGCATTGCAAAATGGTAAGCTACAGCCCCAATCCGTTCTAGAATTTCGAAAGGTATGATGTACCTGGGATGCAATTTACCTTTCTTTCCAAAACGTTTAACTCCCTTCCATATAGATACCTTCAAGAAAACATGATCTCCCACCTGAAATTCCAATTCCTTTCTTCGTTTGTCATCATAACTCTTCTGCCTACTTTGAGATGCTTTGATGTGGTTTTGGATTACCTTCACCTTTTCCATCGTTTTCTCCACCAGTTCTGGACCTACAAGTTTTATTTCACCAACTTCATCCCAACAGGTTGGTGTGTGACATCTCTTTCTGTATAACGCTTTATATGGTGCCATCTGAATACTCGAATGGAAGCTATTATTATAGTAAAATTCTACCAGAGGTAAATATTGATCCCACATACCCTGAAAGTCAAGTGATAAAGATCTCAACATGTCTTCTAAGTTTTGAATAGTCCGTTCTGATTGTCCATCTGTTTGAGGGTGGTAGGCAGTGCTCAAACAAATTTTATTATCCAAGGCCTTTTGAAGACTCTTCCAGAATCTTGAATTAAAACGGGGATCACAATCAGAAACAATCGATAGGGTTACTCCATGAATTCTCACAACTTCATTAATATATACTATTTCTAGACGTTCCAGTGGTAGATCTTCTCTTATTGAAAGAAAATGTGCTGACTTGGTAAGACGATCAATAATAAACCATATTGCATCATTCCTTCTAGGAGTCTTTGGTAGCCCCATGAAAAAGTCCATCGTAATATTGTCCCATTTCCACTTTGGTATGGGAAGAGGTTACATGACTCCTCCAGGCTGTTGCCTTCCAGCGTTCACTTGTTAACAAACCATACATCTTGAAACAAAATAAGCAATCTTCCTCTTCATTTTGTCCCACCAAAAATGTTCCTTCAAATCTCTATACATTTTGGTGCTCTCATGGTGTAAAGAGAAATTGGAACTATGAGAATTATCTAAAAATTCCCTTTTTAGATATGGTATATTGGGAACACAAAGTCTCTTCCTGAATTTCAAAATTCCATCTTCATACACAAAGTCTCTCAATCTCCCATCATTCACAGCTTTAATATTCTTTTGAAATTCTACATCATCGGTCTGAGAACTCTTAATCCTTTCTAGTAAAGATGGTTTGGCAACCATTTGAAAAAGAATTGTTGTTTCACCTTCCATGGTTATTCCCATGTCCATCTTCACTAGATCCATGAAAATTGGATCCCTTTCAATTCTCATATTGTTCAAAACTCCATGATCTTTTCGGCTCAAAGCAACTGCCACCTTGTTTTCCTTCCCCAAGTGGTAGTGTATCGTACAATCATAATCCTTGAGTAATTCAATCCATCTCCTTTGCCTCATGTTGAGTTCTTTTTGTGAGAAAATATACTTCAAACTCTTGTGATCAGTATAAATCTCACATTTTTCACCATAGAGGTAGTGTCTCCATATCTTCAATGCAAAGATCAAGCTGCTAACTCGAGATGATGAGTAAGATAGTTTTGCTCATGAATTTTCAACTGTCGTGATGCATAGGCAATAGCCCTATCATTATGCATAAGGACACAACCATGTATTTTCTTCGATGCATCACTATAAATAATGAACCCATCATTCCCTGATGGTAGAGTCAATATAGGAGCATTGACTAATCTTCTCTTCAGTTCTTTCGAAACATTCTTCACACTCTTTTGTCCAAACAAATTTAACCCCTTTACGTGTGAGCTTCGTTAATGGGTTAGCCAATCGGGAAAAATTCTAGACGAAACGTCAATAATAACCTGCTAAACCAATAAAACTATGTACCTCAGTTATACTCGCCGGTGCTGGACATTCTTGGATTGCCTTGGTCTTAGAAGGATCAATAGAGATTCCATCTTTGGAGAAAATGTGGCCATGAAAAGAAGTCTCTTGAAGCCAGAATTCACACTTGCTAAACTTCCCATATAATTCATGTCTTATCAGAGTCGTCATGATAATGCGCAAGTGATTTTCATGATCTTAATAGTTTTTGGAGTATACCATGATATCATCAATGAATACCACCACAAATTCATCTAGATATTCCTTGAAAACTCTATTCATTAGATCCATGAATACAGATGGTGAATTAGGTAGCACAAAAGGAATTACCGTAAACTTTTAATGCCCATACCTAGTTCGAAATGCTGTCTTCGGAATGTCTTCCTTCTTCACACACAACTGATGGTATCCAGACCGAATGTCAATCTTTGAAAAGTATTGATCTCCATGCAGCTGGTGAAATAAATCATCAATGTGGGGTAGGGGATACTTGTTCTTTATTGTTATAGCATTGATCTCCCTATAGTCGATACAAAACCTCATAGATCCATCTTTCTTTGTAACAAAAAGAATAGGGGCTCCCCATGGAGAAACACTGGGGAGAATAAATCCCTTATTACTCAATTCCTATAGTTTTTTATTTAGTTCAAAAAATTCCATAGTGGCGATTCTATAAGGGGTCTACGATATAGGCCTCGATCCAGGAATTAAATCAATGGAAAACTCAACTTCTTGTTGTGGAGGATGTCCAGGTAAATATTCCGGAAACAAATCTACATATTCTTTCACAATAGGTAAATCCTCCATTTGAACATTCCTTTCCTCACCCACAATCATTTCATTCTCTTCCTCCCCAATAATTGAATTTGGTTGATCTACTGGGGGTGGATCTAGATAAGAATTAGGTGGTGATGATTCTGCTCTAAAGATAAGGTGTTCCTTATCATCATCATCAAGAATTGTAACCTCCTTCTTCTTACAATAAATCTTCACATCATGGTCTGAAAGCCAATCCATAACAAGGGTTATATCAAACTCAATCATAGGTATGCCGATGAGATCAGCGGCTAAAGAACATTTATGTTCTCTAATGGGGACCGATTCACAAAACTTTGTTGCAATGATACTTCCCTTAAATGTTTTAACTAACAACTCCCTCGTTAAATCAAATTGTAAATATCTAATTTTATTAGAAAATTGGGAATATATGAAACAATGCGATGATCCAGAATCAAATAATGCATTTTCTAAACTTGAGGAAACCATTAAATTACCTGTCACCATGTCTTTCAGAGCTTCTACCTCAGCAGTAGTGATAGCATAAGTTTGGCTTTGATCCCTTGGCCTTTTCTGAGGTAAGTTACCCTGACGTTTAGAACATTCATTTTCATAATGTCTCATCTCCCTGCAATTGTATCATTGGACATTGGTAGTTTCCTTCTTCCCCTTGCAATCACGAGCTTGGTGGCCTTTTTAACCACACCTGTAACAGACTCCCATTCCTTTTAAGCATGTACTGGGGTGTTTTTTCCTACATTTACAGCATAATGGATATTCAACTTTTCCCTTCTTCCCCTTATTTCAATTCCCAGATTGATCAGTAGATCTCTTCTTCTCTTGCTTTGATTTAAAGTCATAAGACTAAGAGAATTCCTTTTCTGTCTTGATAGCACATGAGACAATGTCTTCGTACGATGAGAAGGATTGAGAGACTAATGCTCGACAGGGAAATGGTTTTAACCCATAAAAGAAATGATAAATCTTACTTCTTGGGATACTTATATAATCTCCAGCATACCTTTCTAACCCTGTAATGATAGCCACATACTTTGCGACATTCTCATCCTCCTTTTGTCTCAGACTTAGAAATTGTCTTTCCATATCTTCTTGATGGTCACGAGGAAAGTATTTTTCTAAAAACAGATCTTTGAACTCCCTCCATTCCATATTTAGTTCTTCATCATCTTCCTTTGTGTTTTTAATCAATGACCACCATTGATCAGCATCTCCAGTGAGGCGGTAAACTTCCATGATAACTTTTTCCCTTTCACGACTCCCAAAGCCTAAAATATTTTCTCTAGGGAATTTATCCATTGCTCAGCTACTAAGGGATTTGTACTCCCATTGAACGTTGGTGGTTTTTGGCTCATGAAGCAATCTAACATTGATCCTCCACGATGCGGATCAGGGTGCTCCATACAGGTAAGGTTATTATTCATAACCTAAGTGAGTTTTCCCAGTATGGTGATTAGGTGATCAGCACCAGTTGCATGACCAGCTCCACTATAATTATCTAGAGCAGGAGGGAAATACCTACATGGAGTGCATGCATTGATACGGTTTCCATTTCTTTCACTAGGTTCCATTTATAAACAATGTCATAAACTAGATCAGTTTATGAATCAAAATACATAATTCCATACTTATAAAACACTTCACATAAATTGAACTATTTATGGATATAATACATAATCAAAAAATGTTTTCTTTGAGGAAGTATATACTCATAAACCCTTCATAATGATTTGTAAAGAAAATGAGAGTTATCCTAAGCATTTCCCCTGGGAGTGTCGTAACCAAGAGTGCAGCAAGGCCCGTTGCCATGCACCAGTTCCCGTTCGAGTCTAGATCAAAGCGTTGTTTTCGGGTTTTACCCCTAGGTACATATGTGCCAGAGCCGCCTCTACCTGCTCGTATCCAGACAGGGATGTATTACATGGAAAACACATAAAATCTCTACAATACCAAAATTCTAGGAAGTTCTTCTATACTAATCCTCAAATTTGCTCTTAGGTCTATGTGCTCTAATCAGAGTTTATCTAAATCTAGCTTCCAAGGTTTGTACTAAACTTCCTCTGATACCAACTGTAACGCCCCGACCCCAGTTGCCCAGATTCGGTGCATTATTACATAACATTGGCATGATCACAAGAAAGATCAAGTCTCGAAAGATCGATTATTTTAGTAGTCTTGGAAAGACTAGAGACATTCATACAGTTTACATTACATCATAAATTGAATACTACAAAAAAAGCTTGTCTCCACACTCATAACCCATTATACTATCCCTGAAGGTCATTTATAAAATAATTCTTCACATCCTGGAAAAAATAAAACATATAAAGGGGTCAGATAAAATTCTCAGTAAGGATAACAATATAGAAGAAACTTTTATAAATAAGAATAAAAATTTTAGGCAATGTATAACTAAAACAAAATCCTTTTAAACTTGAACATCAGCATAATATGGAAAAGATAAAAAGATATAATTCCATTTACTTATTAACATAGATATTCTACTAGTTGAATAATCAGATGCAATATCAATAACCACTTTCATAATGATGGAATGCATAATGCCCGAATATCATAACCACATAGCCAAGGCCTCATGCCAAAAGTACAAATAATATTTTGTAAATCCATTTTTTCAAGACACTAGTTTGTATCATGATACCTACCGATGCATCGAGGAGCTATAGCAGGCTCCACCCGTCACTTATTAAGTCCAATGCATTCCTCATATGAACTGGTTTAAACATAACATACACATTCGTATTAAAACTAGCATACAAAATGTCAATAATTTTTCCATAAACCATGAATGGTATAAAAATAACACATACACAGTCAAAAATATCACGAAACCTTCAATACAATATGGAAGATTTGTATCAAAATAAATAAACTTCAAATAAGGTTAAAATCCATCAAAGGATGTTGACATAGATGAAATCAAAACTATTTGAGAGAAATATCTCTTATTTTAAATCATTTAAAAGTCACATAATTATAAAATGAAACTTTTACTTTTGAAAATTTTCTTTGAAGATTGTAAGGTAAGTTTCAAAGATTTTATAACAGCATAAAATAGCCACACCCGCTATATATGTTAAAAAAGGACATTCTTACCTTAATTCTGTCGAAAAGGTTAAAAAGGACCTTGTTTGGAAAACGATGGAAAGATTCCTTTATAAACTTCTTATAAATAGTCAGAAAAGGGTATAAATGACTTTAACCCATATTCTGTAAAATATTAAGAATGTTTTGAAACACATTTTTACGAAAAATGGATGTGGATGATAAAGAGGTCCCAGTAGATAATTACGTATAAACACCCTCTAATAATGAAGAGATTGTAAAATAAACCCTTACCTTGTACTTTTCCATGGTTGAGGGTAGGTTATCCTCGTGTATAATGGTGAAATAATTTTTATTTAATTATACAAGAATCATATACATTAATATGATATCATATATGATCTTTTAACATTGATTTGTTAATAATATCTTAGTATTATCGTTGTTTCGGGTGTTAACTTACTCGTTTTCTTTTATACATTTTGTTACGTAAGAAGTGTTTGTCAGGGATAAGTTGTATCTTATTCATATCTATAATGATATCAAGTCCATATAAATTATTTTTAGTAATTAAATGAGAATTATTCTTGAATGGATACGATGGGGAATGAATCTCATCACGTTCGTGGAGACGGTAGTCCGTACGTACGCACGAGCCACAATATCACTCTTTTGATATTAAAATAATATATAATTGGATATTATATGATATATAAATAATCAATATAATGTTATATTTATTATTTACATGAATTACACATCATTATTATATGAATCCAAATAATAATATTTTGAATAACAATTACACCACGACGTGGAGACGATAAGCCGTACGTACTCACATATGGTGACATGTCATTCAAAGGATGGATATAATACTGGATATGGTTGTACCATATTTAAAATAACATAAATGTATATAGAATATACTGGAGTTATTATTTTATAATTGTAATAACAAAGAAGGAAGAATTTGAAGAAGAAAGGAACTTGAAAGAGGGTGGTGAAAACATTAACTCTTCTTCGGGTTCTTCCTTTTGATTTGATCAAAGGGGATACATAGGATGGATTTATGATCAAAAAAAGGCCTCTAGGTTGACTTGAGGGAAGTTGAGAGAGTATTTGGGTAGGGGTTGTCTGAGACAAAAGGCTTTGAATGTGTGAATTTGTGAGAAGGGCGAGTGCCCTTTTATAAGAGGGGTGAGGGGCACCTTTGGAAAAGCTTGAAATATTATTTTATAATAAATTCATATTCCGTTTATAATGGCTCCAAAGTGGATTATTTAAATTTAAAGGTAGGGATAGGTAGAAAAACACTCAACCAATAGATTTTAGATAGGTTTTGGTCACTAAATTATCCTTATATTTTAGTTTTAACTCTTAGTTAATTAGTTTGACATTTACCATGTCACTTTTTATTTTTATATTATATAGTTAATTAACATACTATATACATCCAAAAGACCCCCAATTGGTCAATTAATGATACCCCTATAATTATATAAGTCTTTTGACCGAACCTTTTATTTTTAAGAATTTAATATCAATTAATAATATTATAATTGTTTTAAAAACTCTTTTTTGTGAATTTTGACACTATTCAATAATTGATTTTTGATAAAGTCTTAAAAACTTTATTAATTAGAAAAAAATTCATTTAAGAAATAATATAATGTCATATTAATCAATAAAATTCATGGATGTCATCTAAACTTTCACATTATAATAATTTTAACATTTATAATACAAATTATTTGATACTTTCATTAATAAGGAAAATTGTGCATCATTATTGTGTCATAAATAATATTAATTATTAAATGTCTAGAAATTATAAATAAAATACCATCATTTAGGAAATATTATTATCTTTATAATGAATACTTTTAGTCAAAAATCCAACATATATAACCCTATGTAAAAATTGTTTTTCTAAAAGATATATGCTTTTGTCATTTTTTTATTTATTTTAACATAATTAATATAAAGTGTCATTATAACTTACAAGTGGCTCCATGGGGTCCTAAAATTGACCCAAAGATGCCCATGGTCGGACATGTTTCAACCAATAAGGTTATTACACGTTTTTGGGTAATTTAAAATTATTATAATATTATTTTTTTACCCTTATTTATCGGATTTACCCTTTAACCATGGTAAATAAAATATTTACCTAAGTAATTATTCAAAATGTTTAAAAATAAAAGTTACCTATTTATACAATTTGGACATACTGGTTCCAAATATGGAAACCATTTTTCCAAATTCAGAACACAGAAGTGGCATAAATTAATTTAAAATTAATTCTCGTTGTTAAAACAAAAAGCGTGTTTTTAAGAGATAATAACTATCAAAAGATTGACACTTGTTCATGTCTGGTTTAATTGTGAAATTATGTCCAATGACCAACATTGTATTAAATGGTAACAATATATTCTAAATATACTTTAAAACCACTCAAATTAATAATTTATCACTATTAATTATTTTTATTGAAAAAGTTGTTTTTAATTAAATTTTAGTAATTTTCACTATTCATCCAAATATAAATTTTTTCCGAAAAGTTCCAAAATTTTACCCTAGGCTAATTTTGATATTCCAAATCCAAAACTGAAGTCAATTTTGAGAGATTAAATTCATAAAATTTCAAAAAGTGTGTATTACTATTCATAATGGCTTGTTTTATTTGTTGTGGTGTGTGTGTTAGAAATTGAAGTTGCGTACAACACACACTACTGTATTATTCAAAGGGAAGCGTACCATGGAATATTGAGGTGTTACATTACCATACCAACAAAAGATTCTTAATAATTCTCAGAAGATGGAGTTTTTAAAAGAAAAAAGGGACAGGTCTGATATGTTCTAAAAGAAAGAATGCATGGTTGTCTGGCCAGAACACATTGACTTGGCTAGGAAGTTGGAGGAAGCACAACAAGAAGTGAAGGAAAAGGAAGAATAAAAATCTCTTGTTGTCAAAACTGATTTGAAAGATACAAAAGGGGAACAACCATGGATTCTTGATAGTGGGTGTTCCTCTCATATGTAAGGAGACTTAAAGCTGTTGAAGACTATGAAAGGCTTTAAAGAAGGAATAGTGACATTTGGAAAGGATGAATCTCTAAGGATCAAAGGGGTTGGATCGGCCATCATTGGAAAAGAAAAGATGAAATCCACGAAAAAAACTATATGTTGATGGGCTGAAACATAACCTGATTAGTGTGTCACAACTCTGTGATGAGGGAAACAAAGTTATCTTTAATAAAGATGGATTTGTTGTGAAAAGTGAAAATAATGGAAATATAGTTACAAGGGGACAACATACTAAAGGGAACTTGTTCCAAGTTGGTGAAGTGCAGAACTCTTGTTACATGGGTGTAGTGGATGAAAATAAGTTATGGCATAAAAGTATGGGACATATATGTTAGAGAAATATGTGAATGTTATCAACGTGAGATAGTGTCTGAGATATGCCTGATTTATCAAGACGAAGAGATTGGTGCTGCACTATTTGTGAAAAAGGGAAGATTACAAACTCTTTTCATAAGAGAGTTGAAATTAGTTCAAAAAACCCCTTGGAACTTATACATTCTGATGTATATAGAATAATGATCAAGCAATAAAAAAATGGATATATGTACTAAATTACTTTCATTTATGACTTTACTCACATTACTTGTGTTATGTACATGAGACATAAGTCAGATGCTCTGAAAATGTTTAAGAGTTTCATGAGGAAAGTAGAAAAGTAATGTAAGTATTCAGTAAATAAGTTGAGAACTAATAATGGTGGTGAGTATAAGAATGAAGAGTTTGAATGTTATCTTGAGAAGCATGGAATTTGACATGAGTTCAGTTCACCATAAACACCTAAACAAAATGGGGTTGCTAAAAGAAAGAAATGATGTTTGGTGTAAATGGGGATAACTATGTTACTTGAGCATAGTCTTTCTAATTATTATTGGAGGCAAGCCATGAGCACTGCTATGTATATTCAGAACCGATGTTTCTTTAGACCAAACTCAAATATGACCCCTTATGAAATGTTCTATGGAAAAACTCCAAGTCTGAAACTCTTAAGAGTTTTGGGGAGTCCATACATTATAAAGAAGAAAGGTGGAAACCTTGGAGAGTTTGATAAAAGAGGAGATGATGGAATTTTTCTTGGCTATGCTCCAGAAGGAAGAGGATATAGATGTCTCAATAAAGAAACAGGAATAATTATTGATTTATCAATTTCAAAAGTAGTTGAAAATGTTGAGAAAGAAAAGAAATCATATGTTGATGTGGAAGTTGACCAGGATAGAGAATATTTTGTTAACAATTATGATAATGTTGCAGATAGTGTGAATCCTACTCAAGAAGATGAATCTGACTCAGAAATCTCAAGTGATGAAGATGGAGTTCAAACAACTCATCCTAGGTTGAGGAAGCAAGTGGAGGCTCAGAATATTATTGGAGATAAAAATCAGATGGTTAAAATAAGAAGAAAAATGAATGTTATATCACATACATCTCTTTATTCGAAAGTTGAACCGAATGATGTAGATGAAGCATTTGAGTATCCTGAATGGGTTCATGCAATGAATGAAGATCTTGATCAGATAGAGAAGATTGATACTTGGGAACTTGTACCTAAGCAGGACTATAAGAACATTATTGGTACAAAGTGGGTTTTTTGGAACCAACTGAATGAAGAAGGTAAAGTAATATGAAACAAAGCAAGATTGGTTTTCAAAGGGTATTCAAAAATTGAAGGCATTGATTTTGATGAAACCTTTTCTCTGGTGGAAAGATTAGAAACAATCAGAATCTTTCTTTCTATTGCTGGACAACGGGGTTACAAAATCTTTCAAATGGATGTAAAATCTGTATTCTTAAATGGTGACCTTGATGAGGAAGTTTATATTGATCAACCTTGTGGATTTGTTATTGGAAAGAATGAAAGTTATGTGTGCAGGTTGAAGAAGGATTTGTATGGGCTAAAACAGGCTCCAAGAGCATGGTATTCTAAATTATATACTTGCTTAAATAAGATGATCTTTAAGAAAGTGAGAGTTGACAGCAGTCTCTAAATCAAGGAATATCAGGAGTTTTCACTGATCATTATCGTTTATGTCGATGATATTATATTTTCTGGAAATGATGAAAGATCATGTGAAAAAATTTCTGAGGAGATGAAGAATTTATTTGAGATGTCCATGCCGGGAGAAATGAAGTACTTTCGTGGGCTACAAATTTCACAGAAGAAGAATCACGTTTTTCTGTCTCAAGAAAAGTATGATAGGGAACTTCTAAAGAAATTTGGCATGAAAAATTAGAAACCAGTTTCCACACCAATTTTAGTGGGAACCAAGTTGTCTAAGGATGGATAAGGCAAGGAAGTTGATCAGAAAGAGTCTCTAAAGCTGATTGGAAGTCTATTGTATTTGAGTGACTCACGACCCAACATCGTCTATGCTGTCACTTTATGTGCAAGATTTCAGATTGCTCCTAAATAATCACATTTGATAGTTGGAAAAATAATTCTCAGATATATCAAAGGCACAAAGAATTTCAGAATCAGGTATGATGGCTCAGGAAACACTGATCTATTCAGGTATTCTGATGCTGATTGGGCAGGAAATGTTGATGATCGAAGATCCACATCTGCTGAAGTTTTCTTTTTGGGGAAAAGTTGTGTTAGTTGGTATACAAAGAAAGAGAATTCAGTAACTCTTAGAACAGCTGAAGCTGAGTATGTTTCAGCTACTCAACCTGCAACTCAACTAATGTGGATGAAGACTCAGTTAGAAGATCTACTTGTTGAATTAAAGCTACCATTTCTCTTGGGTTGTGATAATCAGAGTTCAATCAATCTTACAAGAAATCTAGTACAACATTCTCGTTCAAAACACATTGATATAAAGTACCACTTTATCATAGAGCAGGTGGAGAAGAATGAATTGAGGCTAGAGTATGTTCCTACATCTGAACAAGTTGTTGATATATTCACAAAACTGTTACCGAAGGAACCATTTCCAAAATTGAGGTTGAACATGGGTGTCCAACCTCCCTCTCATCGTGGTTAAGGTATGTGTTTCTTTTCCCACTCTCATCTTGCCTTCGGATAGTGTTCTCAAGTGGGATAATTATTTCACAAATCAATCCTTATAGATGCATGCATAAAGGGGGAGTTGTGGGTAATCTATGAATCCAATATGTATGTGTGTGAACTATTCTAACTTTTTGTTGGAGTGGTTGTAGGAAACAATGTTGTTTGTTTTCCAAGAAAGTTGAAGAAGTGAATAATGCTAAATTAGAAGCTTGAAATATTTTCTGAAGAAGGTTGAGGAGGTATGCTCATGAGATTTCATAGTCACTGTTTCTAGACAGCATGGTTTTGGCTGTCAATAAATCTTGTTTCCTCCAATGATTTATCTCACATAGGATTAGAATTTTTGATAAGTAATCCATTGCTTAAGGTTATAAAGTTCAGTGATTTATGAATCTTTGTTGACAACAAAATCCAAAGGGGGAGATTGTTGGGACCAAGTTGGACGAATAAGGAAGTAAGAAATGTTTGTTGTTACAGAGTGTTGTCTTTTGTTGTCAAAGAAGCTAAATCAATTCACTTTGTAAAGGACTTGGAAACTATGATGATGCTTTGATTATTTTTATTTTACAAATATCATAAGTTTGGAGAACTTTTTATGGAATCCTTATGAAGGATAGGGGGTAAAGAAGTTTTTTTGGAAAAGGAAAGAAAGTGGCGCGCAAGTCAAGAGTAGCGCGTAAGTCAAATGTTGCGTGCAAGTCATAATTCAGGATCATCACATCAAAATTTGACAAAGGAAATAAAATGGAACACAAGTTAAAGATTGGATTTCATGTCAAAAAGTGGCGCGCAAGTGTGGCGCGCATGTATAAGTGGTGCGCAAGTGTATGTTGCGCGCAATTCAGATTCCAATGTCATCATATCAAAAAAATGACAAAGGAAAGAAAGTGGCGTGCTATTGATGGAAGGGCGTGCAAGTTGTGAAGCGGCGTACAAGTGATGAAGCAGTGTGCAAGTATTGGAGCGCAAGTGTATGTGGCACGCAAGTCACCAAAATTCCTATAAATAGATGACTTGCTTCCTCATTTTTTGTATGCTCAACACTTAAGAGAAAATTTGAGCTCTCAGTGCGCAAGTAGTAGAGAGTGATTTTCCGCCCAAGTGTTGGCACAAAAGTGTTGCCACGCATGTGTTTCCATGCACGTCTACCATGTAAGTCTACTGCACAAGTTGAGGTGAAAAAGTAAGTGCGCAAGAAGAGGTGCACAAGTTGTAGTCATGCAAGTATAGGGCATGCAAGTGGAAGTGGGCGCGCAAGTTGTTTTTCTCCAGGGGTTCCTGCCAGCTTTTGGGTAGGAAATTAAAGATTTGTACTTCAGAGAATACAGCTGTTCAATTGTAAAGAAGCACTGAAATATTGTAATTCTCTATTTGTGCTAAGAGGGTGAACAAGCGCTTACAGATTTTTTTCCAAGTTCTACATGAGTGTAAGGGTATATCCTACTTGTTGTATTCCACATCAAAGGATTGTTTTCTATTAGATTTTGTGGTACTGTATTATTTCCGTACCATACCAAGGACGTAGCTACTCTTGTTGAGTAGTGAACCTTGTAAATCTTCTGTTCCTATGATTGTGTGTGTTCAGTAGGGATGAAACTCTTTAACAGGAGGAAAAGTTTCTTTCAAAAAGAAGGAAACATAAAAAGAAATAGATATCACTGATTCACCCCCTCCCCCTCTCAGTGATACTTGGATCCTAACTGGGAACGTCATTCGTCTGTGGTACGGATCCATTTTTATTTCGGTTTAACTGTTTGGTTGAGGCCTAATGTGGATGCCTAACATGACCGCGAGAGTTACAGAGGCTTCCAGGGATTTTTCGAAGCCCAGAACCATGTTTTAGGTAGGAAATGGCCTAGAACACAGTTTTCACATGGCCTGCACATGGACTGGTTAAACCATGCTCCTTGGTGCAGGCTTGGCAGAGGCAGGAGCATGGCCTGCACACAGTTTGGGTAAACCGTGCGGGGTGGTCGTGCGGTTTCCCCTTTCCTTCCAGAAAGGTCTGCACGGTCTCCATATGGTTTGTCCATGTCAAGTGGGTAAAACGTGCTACCAACGTTATTTTAATATTTATTTAATTTTTAATTAAATTAATTAAGTGTTATATAAACCTAAATCCATATCTTCTTCAACCGGACAGAAGGGGAGAGCTCTCAAACAATGCTATGGAGGATTTCATCCTGTTTCTCTGTCCGACCTCCATTTCAAACGTCATTCATCTTGTTAGATCTGCAACAGTAAGTCCTCAATTCCTTTTTAATCTTTCTCAATTCTTCTAGTTATAACAAATGCAGATTGGATTAAGGCTCATATGCCCTAATTTCTTTTTCTACATCTGTTCTTCAGATTTCTTCCTAACCAGAATGAATCAGAGCCTAATACTAGATGATCTATCTAGTACGAGCCTAAGGTATGTGGTCTCATTCTTTTCGCTAATTGTCAATTTTTTTATATATGCCGGAGTGCCGCACGCCCACTTTTGGGGTGTCGCTTGATCCTGGAATTTAACCATGTTATTACCTAGCATGTTGTAGATAATTTGAATAGGATGGTATGTGATTGAGTGAGGTTGTATAGCTTGGTCAGGAAACACCCCTTGGATGCATTTCCTTGAATGGATCTTTTATGGTTTTTGACCCAGGATGCCTATGAGGCATGCCTTTTCTTTCCCTTGTGGGTTGTTAAAAAATGGAAATTGAATATGAATGGAATTGCAATAAGATGAAATTGTAATTGAAATGGTTTTCTGGTATGGGATGGAGTTTTTCCCTTGACTCTTATATGCTAATTCTTGAATTTCAATCCCACGTGAGTTAAATGCTTTTGAACTTCTTAAAATGTGAAACAAATTCATGGGTGAACCATGGAACCAATGTGAGTTTCTTTGGATGGAATCACACGAGACTTGTTACTGAAATGAAGAGTGAATAATGGATCTAGTTTGAGATGCCATGGATGGACTCAAAAGGGCATGATATGTCATGGTAAATACCTGGATCTTTTTTATAGGATCCTGGGGATGGGCTTAGATGATGGACTATACCATACCTAGAGCGAGGCTGGGTACCTGGGAGGTTCACCGGAATGGCCTTGTAGGGTGTTGGTGGATTTTCTCCCTGAGTGATGCCTGGTTTCCGAATTGAGTATTCTAGGAAAGGGTTCATAGAATGGTTTGAACACATGAATTAAGTGATTAATGAATGGAATGGATACTTGAAGCGACATCAAGCCAAATCACAAGTTTGGGTCGGTCTTGCTAGTTTCCTTGTTTACTACTTTCCATATCACACTGCCTGTTTTATATATTCACTGACAGATTAGCATGGATCTTTGGTGGTTTCCTACTAGTACTTAGTCTCACACCCTGTTTGGGTCATGTTTTTGGACCCAAGAAGATTATATGGTTTCAGGTAATGAGAAGGTAAAATTCCCATGTACCGGTACTTGACTTGCTGCTCGGAGTAGGAGAGCACGTGACCAAGATGAGGCTTGCGATGTGGCGAGGGATATATTTTGGTTTCTTTTTAGAATTTTGTATACTTGTACTATATTTTATTGACTTCCACCATCCTATATATATCAAATCCTTCTAATTGTGATCTATTTATGTTGTCTAAGTGCTATCTACTGGTTACCTTCTTCCACTATTGTATATTTGTAATTCCGTTGTGATACTTTGGTAATGAGGTTATAGTCTCCCCACGGACTCACCTAGGCCCTCACTAGTAGTCAGTAGCCTCTGGAATTTGGGGAGATGCACTTGAGGCTATGTGGTGACCAGTCCGGCTACAGGGTTGAATGGTAAGTCGAGTTGGGACGTTACAAAGTGGTATCAAAGGTCATTTTATTTTCTGATTTGACTTACTATTTGGGGACTATAGACATAAGTAGGAAGGGAAGGGACGTGGGTAATAAACTGTGCCTGGGAGTTGCAAACCCACGTACAGGGAAAATCCAAGTTTCCTCATATGAAATTGTGTTTCTGGTTTTGATTATTACAGTTGTTATGATTTCACCGTTGGGTAACACACATGGTTTTTGATGATACTATTGATATTCTTGTGGGTTCTATTTCGTTGCAACCCGGTGAGATGAGGGTTTTCCATCTCATGCATCATATAGGAACCTTGTCAGGAATCACATGTCATGAATTATGCCATTCTATTTAGGATGCATTAGATATTGCATGTTGTTTTGATAAGTGTTGTGATAGCTATTACATGCTGTTTTGATAGTTGATTGATTGGTGTGGATATTGTTGTGTTAGATTGGGGGCAATGAATGAAGTGTGACATCATCTTTCAATTCATAAGGTGTATGGGCCCTTATGGATTGGGAAATGACGCACCAATGGGATGTAAATGCTAAATGAAATTGAATTTCATGGTTATATGGGCATCAATTTTTGATTCATGAGGTGTTATGGGCCCTCAGGGATCGGAACATGGTGGACCATTGGTTAAACCTTTTGAACAAAGGTATTTTAAAAGAGTGAATATTGAAAATAGAGCCTGACCTAGACCTGGCTTCTGAGTGGGAAAGAGGTAGTGACTCTAGTGCTTTTTGGTGGATGTTCCTTATGCAGTCCTAGCTTTAGAAGCAGGATGTGGGTTGACATGGTTTTTTTGGAAGGTCATGACCTGTCCTGTCCTGGTTCTGGTGCTCGTGAGTTTCGAATCTCGTTAAAAATATTGAACTGAGGTGCGTGTTTGGCATTGTGGAGTCATGACACCATGGTGACTTCCAATCGTACGTCGGGATAGCGGTATTCCGGAGATGGTAGGACATGGGATACTAGAAGAAACTCCAGTTGTGCCAGCTGTGGAACCAACGGTTGTACCGGACACAGGTGCTGCGGCACAGTTCCGTGAGAGCTTGTGGCGTTTTATGCAGACCATTCAGGGAGCACCGCGACCTGCCCCGAATATGGTAGAGTTGACATGTGAGTTTCAGAAGCAGCATCCACCTACGTTTTTAGAGGATGGAGGACCACAGGCTGCAGAGTCATGGTTAGAGGCGATACTAGCTATCTTTGAGCATTTGGAGATGCCTCTGGAGAGGAGGGTCAAGCTCACTACATACATGCTGCATGATTCCTCAAAGAGGTGGTGGGATGTTATCACTCAGTCAGATCATCATCAAGAGATGTCTTGGATAGAGTTTTATACGGCCATCTACGATTTCTTTTCTCCCCAGACCTTGAGGGCCGATCGAGCCTGGGAGTTCTTGCATCTGGAACAGGGCGTGTTACCAGTGATGGAATATTCGGCCCGTTTTACTGAGCTTCAGCACTTCGCACCTATCCTGATGGGCGATGAGCTGTCAAGGGACATGTGTTTTGAGGATGGTCTGAGATATGAAATCTGATCTCAGGTAAATATCTTCAGGTTGACTACCATTTCTGGATTTGTGAACCATGCGCTAATCACAGAACGTAACCATAGAGAGGCTGGAGGTTGGAGCCAGAGCGGTTCGGCATCGAGATCAGGTACTGCAGCAAATGTTAGTAGGAAGCATCATTTGGAGCTTCCACACAGTGATTCTAGCAGTCAGAACCTATCTTCGATTAGAAATCTGAGGTTCTACCAGTGTGATAGGTTGGGACACATGAAGCCGCAGTGTCCGAGGGACCCAGTTGAGTGCCGATCACGTGGCAAGATGGGTCATCTTCAACGTTTCTGCAGAACATTTTCACCAGCAGCCAGTGATAGAGGGTTCGAACCGACTCCATATACAGAATTAGGGTCGGCATCTTCTCATTAGATAGGGAGTTGTGGTGCGACTGGCCGATTAGGCCGAGGTAGTGTTCGTGGCAGAGGTAGCCAGGTACAGGGTACGCCGATACGTTAGAGTGGGCCAGTTCCAGGTAGTGAGGTTGTATCATAGGGTCGTGGTTCAGGCCATATATATTCAGTGTAGCCTACTTATGAGGATCAGGGAGTGGGACCCTCTACGGTGAGAAGTATGATCTTAGTAGAATCTATTATTTCATCTACCCTTTTTGAAACAGGTGCATCACACAGTTTTATATCTGCGCTTATAGTGAAAATCCTTGGGATAGTTTTGTTTTCTTCTGATGGAGTATTGACGCTAGACACACCACTAAGAGTTAGGGAATAAGTTTTATACCAGTTTAGAGGGTGCCCCGTTGAGGCTGGAGGGTGTCACTTTGTCTGGGATGTTTATGTTCTCGAAATGATAGGATTGGATGTCATTCTAGGTATAGACTGGCTAGTATCTTACCAATCCTACATTGATTGTTACCCCCAGATGGTGATTTTCACATCACCAGAGGGTGCAGTGTATACTCTTAAGGACGAGTGGGATCTGCAGCCAAGCCGAGCTAGACCAGAGCATTGTGGGCTGAACGAGATGACATCCCAGATCGCTAGTTTGTTTCTATATGATTAGGGAGTGAGTCGGACAGACCTTCCTCCATTAGTTGAGTGCTTCATGGATGTTTTTCCTGGAAACTTTTCTTGTTTACCTACTAATAGAGAGGAGGAATTCTTCATTGATCTAGTGTTAGGAGCTTCACCAGTATCCATTCCTCCTTACAGGATGGTTACGACAGAGTTGCAAAATCTCAAGAAACAGCTCGAAGATTTGGAGGCAAAGGGGTTTATTCGACCCAATACTTCTCCTTGGGGTTCACTATTCCTTTTTGCAAAAAAGGTAGATGAGACTCTTAGGATGTGTGTGAACTATAGGAAGCTGAAACAACTGATGGTTAAAACCGATATCCCTTGCGGCAGATAGATGACCTCTTTGATTAGCTTCAAAGAGCTAGGGTGTTCTCAAAAATTGATTTGAGGTCAGGGTATCACCAGGTGCGTGTTCGACTTACAGACTTACCTCGTACAACTTTTCTTAGCATGTATGGTTTATATGAGTATCCAGTTATGTCATTCATTCTTACGAATTCGCCAGCAGTTTTTATGACTTTGATGAATCGCCTGTTCCATCCTTACTTGGACTCGTTCATCGTGGTTTTCATGGAAGATATTTTGGGGTATTCTCGAAATCGAAACAACCATGCCAAACATCTTGAGATCATCCTAAATACACTAAGTGAGCATCAACTATATGAAAAGCTTACTAAGTGCCACTTTTGGATGGATCAAATTCACTTCTTGGGACATGTTATCTCTGAGACAGGAATGTCTGTAGACCGAGAGAAGGTTAGAACTGTGGTTTCTTGGGAACAAACCAAGAATGTCTTTAACATACGGAGTTTCTTGAGGATTACTAGTTATTATCATCATTTCATATATGATTTATCATGCTTAGCATCATTGTTAACAGGCCTGACTAAGAGGGGTGTGAAATCTGTATGGACAGATTGTTGTGAAGCAGCCTTTCAGGATATTAAAGGATAGTTGACCTCAACACCAGTCCGGATACTTCCAGATTAAGGAAAGAGTTACACAGTCTTTTTTGACCCATCAGGTATTGGGATGGGTGTAATTTTGATGCAGGGAGACATTGTCGTGGCGTACGGATCTCGGCAGTTGAGGCCACACGAGAGGAATTATCCGACGCACGATGTTGAGCTAGTAGCAGTTGTTCATGCGATGCGCTGTTGGAGACACTGTTTATTGGGAGAGATTTTTGGGGTGTACACATACCACAAGAGACTCAAATATATCTTTACTCAGCGTGATCTGAATCTTAGGCAGCAACGGTGTGTGTAGTACCTACAATCCTTTGATTTCGATCTTTCTTATACGTCGGGTAAGGGCAATGTAGTGGCCGATGATTTGAGCATAGAAACTCAAATACAGGCAGTGAAACAGGATAGAAACGTATGGATTCTTATGTCCTTGTTCTCTGAGATGCATCTTGATGTGAAGAATAGCCAAGGGTAGACTTTTCTATCGTACTTAGCTGTGACTTCTACCATCCTGGATAGAGTAAGGATGAGACATCTATCTGATTCGGAAGGCCTAGTTCTACGGGAAGGTGTGTTAGGTGAGGACCCTCCTCCTGTTTGTACGATAGGCGAGAAATAAGTTCTTCGTATCCATGGACGTGTATGGGTTCCAGTAGATATTAGAGAGGATCTGATGCAGGATTCTCATGGTTCGGTTTGGGCAGTTCATCTCGGAGTCACTAAGATGTATCATGACTTGCACCGACAGTACTAGTGATCGGGTATGAAGAGGGAAGTGGCTGGTTTTATCACAATATGTTCAACTTGTCAGCAGGTGAAGGTGGAATATCGGCATCCACATAAGATTTTATAGTAGTTACCTATCCCGGAGTGAAAATGGGATGATTTTGCGATGGACTTCATGACTGGTTTGCTGAGGTCACCTTAAGGTAACGATGCTGTGTGGGTTGTGGTTGATAGGCTCACGAAGGCTTCCCATTTATTGTCGACTAACAAGACCATCAGTGTGGATGAGATGGGAAGGTTTTATATCTGGGAGATAGTATGACTCCACGGGGTCCCACGCACCATTGTTTCAGACATGTATGCTTGTTTTACGTCACGCTTCTGGCAGAGTTTTCAGAGGGCGCTGGGTACACATGTTCTTCTGAGCACAGTATACCACCCTCAGACTGATGGCCAATTGACGTTATTAAAATTTTTATGACGTATTTTATACTCCCTTTACTTATTTTACATGAAATGTGCATAATTTGTGTGAAATATTAATGTTTCAATTCTAAATATAATTTTTGAGCATTTTTAGAAGTAGTTCAATTGAGTCAGTTTACTATTTTATTTATACCTATCACAATACTGATCCAAATTGTGTGGTTCCTGTTTTTTAGGATTCCCAATTCAATATAAAATATTTCATTAGAGGGGATGATCGGCCAATTCTTCCATTTTACGGCCCATATGGACCACACAAGGAGGGCTAAAGAATCTGTGAAGAAACTGGACCAGCCATGAAGCCTTAATTTCTGGGCTCAATCACGAAGTCCAAATTCTTTTATTCTCCTCCAAAATTTTGTGGATAGTTAAAGGAGTACTGGATAAAAATTTCAAGGGCCAACTATAAATAAAATGGGCCCAACTAATGCTTTGAATCTCAGCCCACATTTTTGGCCGGGAATTAAAATCAGTACAATGTTGATGACATGGCTCCTGATCTAGACATCATTTTGATCTGAGATTTTTCAGTGTGAAAGATGAGATATAGGTGGCCGATTTTTTTGCAGATATCATTCTGTTTTAAAGTCATCTTCCTATTCAAAAACCCTTTCACATTTAGACATAAAAAATATAGGATTGAAATGGACAGATTAAATTTGTTTAATCAACCAGCCATAACTTTGGTTAGATAGGTCCAAATGACTCCATATTTTAAGATAGGTCGGACAAAATTATTATATAAAACATTGGATAAGGAGATATCTCGATATTCGGTTTTCTGAATAGCCAACATGGCAATGAAATTGGAGGGACATATTGGGAATGAAAACAGTCCACTTCCTTGAGCTATAAATGCATCCCCCTCCTCTCCTTCGGGGTGGTTGGAATTTAAGAAGATAGGAGATCATATTTGAACGATAAAATCCTTGACAAAGTCTTGGGAGGACCTTCCATACCCATGTTTTTACTTTAGAGACCTTTCCTCCTCTCTTTGTTTTGATTTACTTTTATGTTCTTCATTGTAGTAATTTTGTAAGTTCTTTCTTTTGCAATTCTGTTTTCATGCAAGTTTGTTCTTCAATATATCTTATTCTCATCCACCTTATGTAGTTTAATATTAAGTTTCTTAAAATAGTTTAAATAAAGTTGAATCCTTTCCCTTATTTTTCTTCCTTATTCAATCGAAACTCTGTTCTTAATTCTCATTATCGTTTGTGTGTGTGTTCGACGCACCACTCTTTTCTTATCCCTTTAGTTTCCTTCTCTTATTAATTTATCATCATAATCATTATAACCATATTACAAATCATTTGAAAGGATGAGTTAATCTACAATTGGGGTGAGTTATAATTTTGGGATATTAAGTGATTGAGAGCCTTTGCTCGATGAGTATTCTTTGAGTTAATATTGTGTATGTTGAACTTTATATGTCATGGATTAATGAGATGTTTTGTTTAATATATGGATTACATGGATTATTGGAACCACAAATTAACTACCATAAACAAGTAATGGTAATGATTAGAAACCTAAGAAATGTTATGGCTTGGATTAAAGCTTTAACAATTGGGAATTCCGATCAAAATCATCTTGTGAAGTGGGTATTAATTTAATGCAATATAAAGCAAATCTCAAGGATGTCATAAGCTTAAATCCCCAATAATGAACTCAACCCAATATTTATCAATTTTTTAAATAAAACATCATCCATAAATTATTTCATAAGCTCTGTAAACAAAACCCCCAATAAAAATACAATCAACTAAAAACAAACGACTATTACAAAGTATCATCACCGAGGATTCGACCCGAGTGCTGCTATACACATTAGTAGAGCACTGAAACCTTGACCGGTCGATAAGTGAGAATCGGCCGTGCATTTCAAATGGAGCCATTTCCAAGGATGGTTCTTTAAGTAGTCATTAGTTTCTAGTTATTGCAAAAAAACAAAAAAAATAATTTTTAAAAAAAATTGAAAAAAAACACAAAGAAAAACCCGTCTTCTCATAAAAAACATAAAATGAAAAAAATACAAAGAAAACCCCATCTTCCTTTTCCTTCCAACATCCCTCTGAATGCCCCGTAGACTTCCAAATAATTCCTCAGATTTGTTTGACCCTGAAATTGAGCAAACACTCCACCAACTTAGGAGGAACATAATAGATAATCAAATAATTCAAGAACCAGTCCTTGTCCAACCAATTGAATTAGATATGGCCAATCCTAGGGAACAAACACTAAAATAACTTGCTAAACCTGATATGAATTACCAATATCTTGGTATTCAATATCCAAACATATAGGGTGACTTTGAACTCAAATAGGGTTTGATTCATCTTCTCCCTCATTTCCACGGGCTAGCCGGTGAGGATCCACATCTCCACCTTAAAGAGTTCCATGTAGTGTGCTCTACCATGAAGCCTCAAGGGGTTTTTGAGGAACAAATAAAACTTCGATCATTCCCTTTATCCCTATATGAAACTGCTTAGTCATGGATCTACTACCTTCCTCCTGGTTCCATAACCACATGGAAAGACATGAAGCGACTCTTCTTAGATAAATTATTTCCTGTTTCTCGTACTGCTTCTATCCGAAACGAAATAAGTGATATCCATCAGTTCCAAAGTGAATCACTCCATCAATACTGGGAGAGGTTAAAAAGGCTTGTGGAAACCTTCCCACATCACCAAATACCTGACCAACTCTTGATCCAATACTTCTATGAGGGGTTATTGGCTATGGAGAGAACTCTCATTGATGCTACAAGTGGCGGTGCTCTTGTTGATTAAACTCTTGCAGCTGTAAGAGATTTCATAAGTAACATGGCTGTAAACACACAAAAATTCTATAATCAAGCACATTCTCAAGTCAGACAAGCCGAAGATAATCAATCAATTGAGCCGAACAAGATGACCGAATGGATGAGTGAACTTACAGGTCTTGTGCGGCAACTAGCTGTGGCATCGAAATCCCCAACCTCATATTCTCCGCAATAAATGTTTCCTAGACCTGTCAAGAACTGTGGAATCTGCAATGCTTCATCTCATACAACTGACATATGTCCACAACTTCAAGAGGATCAATAAGATTCATCTGGACCAATGGAGCTTAATGTAGCATATGCTCTGCAGAACACCAACCCTCAATTATCAGGTCAGTTTTTTAAAAACCTCAACCAACCTCAATCTGATCCCTTATCTTCTTCCTATAACCAAGGACTTAGGTATGGTAATCACATATATCATCCCCCTCAATTCCGTTCTCAAATACCAAACCAGTTCTAATATGGTCAAGGTGTCGGTAAATTACAACAACCATACCCTTTTGTCCCTCAACCTCAAAGGAACAATCTTCCTCCTGGATTCCACTATCCCAGTGAGCCTTCCCAATTCCAAAACCAATACAATCTCTTTAACAAGAACCCATATCAAGGAAATCTCTATTCAGGGCAAGCCTATTCTTCCAAGAAATCATGGGAAAGCGCTGTAGAAGATCTTCCCTCCTTCACCCGTTCTAGTCTCAAGAATATTGAAACCCAGATTGGTCAACTTGCATCCCACCTTAGTCAGCAGCTACCAACCAATTCTTCCCAACTCCCAGCTCAACCATTACCCAACTCCAAGGGTAATGTATGTAAAATTGCACTTATATCGGGAAATTAAATTTCTATGCCTCAAGATAAGTCTCCAACCCTCATTTGAATTTAGACCCAGAAAATAAGAAGAGAAAGAAACATGAAAAAAAACCTGAATCCATTCCCTCAACTCCTTCTATTCCATATATAGACCCAATTCCTTTTCCTCAAGCTGTTTCTAAGAAAAATAAGTCCTTCGAACCCGATCCTGAAATTCTCGACATGTTTAGGCTTGTTGAAGTCAACATTACACTCTTAGATTCCATAAAACAAATTCTTAAGTATGTCAAGTTTCTCAAGGAGTTGTGTACCCCCAAGAGGCAACTTAGGACCTTTGAAAATGTTTCCACCCAACAGTCTATACCTATTAAGTGCAAAGATCCAGGGACCTTTACGGTTCCATGCCAAATTGGAAGTTCCAAATTTGACGATGCACTCATAGACATTAGAGCCTCAATTAATGTCATGCCCAAATCCATCTTCTCCAACCTTGGTATAGGTCCCTTACATCCAATGGGTGTTGTAATTCAGTTAGCCAATCGAAGAACAGCCAGTCCTGAGGGAATAATTGAGAATGTCCTTGTCTGAGTCAATGATATTATCTTCCCTACTGATTTGTATGTCCTTGACATGGAAGGTGAGACGAACTCTTCTCCATCTCCCCTAATTCTAGGAAGACCATTCCTCATGACTTCGAGAACCAAGATTGATGTCCATTCAGGCATATTATCCATGGAATTCTATGACCAACTGGTCATGTTCAACATTTTCCAAGCCATGCGATACCCATCTGAGGATCACTCTGCATTCTCAATCCATGCTTTTGAGGACACTTATAAGAGTCAATCGAACCCCAATCCGACATGTTCTTCATGTTCTAATGACATATGATCTTGTGAAATATACACCATGATTAACAAAGTCATAAATGATGAAGTTCATGTGGACCTTTCATTCATATACTCTATCAATCTAGAGGATCTTGAAAGCTCTCTTGAATCCCACATTAATTCTGATCTCTACTACTCTACCTTGGATAGTATTAAGGAAAATTAATCTGAAGCAACTGAAGTCCCTTCTTCCATTCTTGAGTTGTCTAGCCCAAAATTGAAAGATGAGACTAATCTGAAACCTCTTCCTGAACACCTGAAATATTTATTCCTTTTCCACGATCACTCATATCCTGTCATTATCTCATTTTCACTTACCAAAACCGAAGAGTACAAATTTGTTCAGGTGTTAGAGGAAAACAAAAAGGCCTTAGGGTGGACCCTAGATGACATACTAGGAATCAACAATGCCCTTTGCATGCATCGCATCCATATTGAGGAATCATCCAAACCAATTAGACCACCACAAAGATGACTCAATCCACTCATACTTGAAGTAGATAGGGAAGATATCACTGAGCTTCTTCAAGCTAGTATTATCTATCCAATTTCTGATAGTGAATGGGTTAGTCCAATTCTAGTTGTACCTAAGAAGGGTAGGATAACTGTTGTCACAAATGAACATGGAGATGTAGTCATAACTTGAGTGAAAAACAAATGACCTGTGTACATCGACTATTGGAAATTGAATGTCGAAACAAGAAAAGATCACTACCCTCTTTCATTCCTTGATCAAATGCTGGAACGATTAGCCAGAAAGTCACGCTACTGCTTTCTTGAGGGATACACCTGCTACTTCCAAGTCCCAATCGCACCTCAAGACCAAGAAAAGACTACTTTAACATGACCCTTTAAAACATATTGATATAGAAGAATTACTTTTGTCCTTTTCAATGCTTCGGCAACATTCCAGAGTTGTATGATGAGTATCTTTTCTGAATTCATTGAACACTGCATGGAAGTCTTCATGGATGATTTCACCTTTTATGGTGAGTCATTTGAATCTTTTTTGAATTCTCTCTCTCTTGTCCCCCAAAAGTGTGTCAAGTGAAACCTTGTGTTAACTTTTGAAAAATGCCACTTCATGGTTACAAATGGGATTTTTATAGGGCACATAGTTTCAAAAGATTGTATTGAAGTCAGTCCTGCAAAAATTAAAGTGATCCAATCACTTCATCAACCCACTTATGTTCGAGACATCTGTTAATTCCTTGGTCATTCCATTTTCTATCAGCGATTCATCCATAACTTCAGTAAAATTTCCATCCCACTCACTCAGTTACTCCAAAATGATGTCACTTTCCATTTCTAAAAGTTTTTCAAGAGAGCCTTTGTTGAACTCAATACTGCTCTAACATCTACCCTAATAATCCAACCCCCATATTAGTCCTTACCCTTTGAGTTGATGTGTGATGCTTCTGATAGAGCCATCTGGGCTGTTCTTGGTCAAAGAAGAGAAAGGATTCCTCATGTCATCTATTATGCCTCAAAAACATTGGATGAAACTCAAGCTCACTACACTGTCACTGAAAAGGAACTCTTAGAAGTGGTATTTGACTTAGATAAATTCTGGCCCTATCTCTTAGGTTCCAAAATCATAATCTTCGCAGACCATTCTGCTATAAAGTTCTTACTCAAGAAAAGTGATTCTAAACCAAGCTTAATAATATGGATCTTAATGCTCCAAGAGTTTTACCTTGAAATAAAAGATAGAACCAGTAAATAAAACCCTGTGGATGATCACTTGAGTGGAATTTCTAATTCTTCTCATTCTAAAATCATTGATCCTGAATTCCCCATTGACCACCTTTCATTTCTCACTCCAAAGTTACCATGGTATGTCCCAATTGTAAATTACTTGGTTTCTGATGTTTTTCCTGAAATTTTTTCAAAAGAATAATAAATAAAGTTGAAAATTGATTCAAAATACTCTTTTTGGGAATAAAATAAGCTTTGGAAAACTGGGGATGACATGGTAATAAGGAGATGTGTCAATGAAAATGAACATTCTTCCATATTAAAATTTTGTCACTCACTTCCTAGAGGTGGCCACTTCGGACCACAAAGGACCTCCTGAAAGGTCCTAGACTCTGGATTCTTCTGGCCTTCACTCTTCAAGGACTCACATGACTATTGTCAATCATGTCCCACTTGCCAAAAGTTTGGCACAATTTCAAAGAGAAATGAAATTCCCCAAAAGCCTTTAATTTTCTGTGAGATCTTAGATGTTTGGGGTATTGATTTCATGGGACCATTTCCCCCTTCAAATGGATTCTCATACATCCTTTTTACGGTTGATTATGTTTTTAGGTCGGTCGAGGACAAACCCACTAGAAAGGATGATTCACAAACTGTTAGTGAGTTCTTAAGGACACACATCTTTCGTAGATTTGGCATGCCTCATGCCTTGATCAGTGACTTAGGAACCCATTTCTATAATAGAACCATGAAATCTCTTTTGAAAAATAATGGGGTTGTACATATAACTTCAACTGCAAATCACCCCAAAACAAATGGCATGGCAGAACTTTATAATAGAGAAGTGAAGAGAGATCTTGAGATAATTGTAAAACCCCCCAGAAAGGACTGGCCTGAAAGATTTGGTGAAGCACTTTGGGCTTATCTAACTGCCTATAAAACACCCATTAGGCTGTCTCCTTTTAGGATAGTTTTTGGTAAAGCATGTAATATGCCAGTTGAAATCCAACATAAATCATTTTGGGCAGTGAAAACTTGTAATTTTGATCTTGAAAAATCCGGTGAAGAAAAATTGTGGCGATTGGATGAACTGAAGGAGCTTCGACTTGATTCTTATGAGAATTCTATTCTCTACAAAGAAAAATCAAAGGTACTCCATGACAAACACATCTTGAGAAAGGTATTCCATGAAGGTGATAAGGTAATGCTCTTCAATTTTCGATTTCAACTTCAGCTAGGTAAGATTAATTCTCATTGGAAAGGTCCTTTTATTCTTACTAATGTTTACCCATTTGGTGCAGTGCAAGTGCAAGACCCCTCTTCCAAAAGGACATTCACAGTTAATGGACATCGGTTAAAGCATCACCATGAGAGGACACACAATCCTGGATCAACATCGACTTCTACTAGATCCCCAACTTCTGCAGTCGACCTACCACTAGATGGATATAGAAACCTTCCAAATCCAAACTAGGGGGCACCTCATTCCCTTTAACTCTCTCTATATCTCTTCCTCTCTCTACCCCATTCTTCTTCTTCCTCTCTATTACATTTTTTTATCACTTTCTTTTTCAAACCCATTTTTTTCTTCTTTCTCTTCTGTGTGAGTGTGTCTTTATTAAAAACTAAAAAAATATAAACAAAATCATAAAACGTATATATATATATATATAAATCAAGAGTCATTCTTAGTCACCATCGAGTTTTGAAATTCTGTCCAACCTTTTTTGGGAGTCAACAAGAATGTTTTCATCTAAAAAATTTTGTATTTTCATCAGGACTTTGGATAAAGAATTTTTTGTCAAAACCAACACATTTTTAATACTAAATTTTTGATTTGGAAAATGATTTTCCCAAACCTTGAGGAACAACATTTTTTTTCATGCCAAGGCCACCTATGGCCATCTTTTCAAAATGGGTGTTTTCATACCCATTTGTGAGTCTTGAGTTTGAGGACCTTTGAACTGAATTTCTTACTTTAGTGTGCATTAATATGATAGATGCATTTTATGAACCACATAAGAATCAAAATATCCAAATAGCCTCCCATTTCCCTTACATTAATCCTCATTTTGAAAGCTCATTTGAGCCTATGAAAACCGTTTCTTTGACAGCCACATTACAAGCCCAATACCTTTTCCCACCCAATATCTACATAGATTTTCAGTGAATTTGTTTTTTGAAATTTAAGTGTGGGGGGAACGGATTTCATTGTTTGGGTACTCTTTTATTAATTTTCAACAAGTTATCATCTGTTTTAGGGCAAGAATCCATTTAAGTGTGGGGGAGAGGTTATCATTCAGTGTGTTTTGGGGAATTTAATGCACTTCCATTTTTGTGATTTTTTAAATTTCATTGACAAGTGTTCAAAAACAAAATGATGAAAAAAATCAAAAAATTGAAAAAATGGGTTGTGTCTTGGGTAGGTCAAAAATCAATCTTCTTAAGCCATTGAACTTGTTATAACTATTACAATTAGTGTCATGAGGAGATCAAACATGGGTTGGGAGATGAGTGTGAGATCTGTTTCAAGTTCAACTTTCGAAAAAACAAAGAAAAAAAGGAAAAGAAAAAATAGAACACTTGCATTATATTCTTATTGGGAGAAGTTTTGTGTTTTGTAAATATTCCATCTTCTCATTACCTTCGTATTTTCTTCCTCTACACAATCATTCCCTTGTAAATATGTGTTTTCATTTCCTTTAATGTTTTATTTCAAAAAATGTGCATTTCTTTTTCTATGTTGGTGTTTTAACTCTCTTCTTCTCTCTCTTGGAAATTATATTCCTACTATCCCATAGCAATAGAAAACCCCAATAAAATGACTTCTTGATTCTTTTACACTTTGTATAGGGATTGGAAGCTGATATATCTTTCAAAATCTAAGATTTTCACTTTTGGTTGGTGAAAGAGTGAACCTCCACAAATGAATTTTACCATCTTGAGAGGTGTGAGTTTTGAGTATCCACATTTTCCATTTCTAAATTTGAGCATGAAAAAATGAATTAGTTTCATAACATTGTTTCTGTAACAACTTATGGTTGAATTCAAAATGGATGAGTTAAATAGTCTAAACATCACCTGATTGGAGAAAACAAAATTTTAATATTTGTTGGTGAGTGAAAATGATTTTGTCATGTTTTTATATTTTTTGCACATAAAGACATGCACAAGACTAATTGTGGGGGAGTTGATGTTATTAATATTTTAATGACTTATTATATACTCCCTTTAATTATTTTACATGAAATGTGAATAATTTGTGTGAAATATTAATGTTTTAATACTGAATATAATTTTTGAGCATTTTTAGAAGTAGTCTAATTGAGTCAGTTTACTATTTTATTTATAAATATCATAATACTGATCTAAATTGTGTGGTTTTTGTTTTTTTTATTTCCAATTCAATATAAAACATTTCATTATAAGGGATCATGGACCAATTCTGCCATTTTAAGGACCATATGGACCACACAATGAGGCCTACAGAATCTGTGAAGAAATTGTACCTGCCATGAAGATTTAATTGTTGGGCTCAATCACGATGTCCAAATTTGTTTATTATCCTCCAAAATTCAGGGGATAATTAAATTAGTATTTGATAAAAATTTGAAGGCCCAACTCTAATAATAAGGGACTCAACTAATGATTTGAAACTCAACCCACATTTTTGGCCAGGAATTAAAAGCCGCACAGTGTTGATGACGTGGCTACTGATCTAAACATCATTTTGAGCTAAGATTTTGCAGTGTGAAAGATGAGATATAGGCCGTCGATATCGATGAAGACATCATCAGCTTTTGAGGGAATATTAATATTGAAAAACCCTTTCACATTTTAGACATAAAAAATATTGGATTGTAATGGACATATTAAATTAGTTTAATAAACCGGCCATAACTTTGGCTAAATAGGTCCAAATGACTCCAAATATTGATAGAGGTAAGTCAAATTTATTATATACAACTTTTTAGAAGGATATATCTCAAGAATCAGATGTTTGAATAGCCAACTTGGCAATGAAAATGGAGGGATAGATTGGAAATGAAAACAGTCTGCTTCCTTGGACTATAAATGCATCCCCCTCCTCTCCTTCAAGGGGGTTGGCATTTCAGAAGAGAGGAGATCATATTGGCATGACCAAAACCTTTCCAAAGGCTTGGGAGGACCTTCCATACTGAAGTTTTGACTTGAGATACCTTTCCTCCTCTCTTTGTTTTCATTTACTTTAATGTTCTTCATTGTTGTAATTTTATAAGTCCTTTCATTTGTAATTATGTTTTAATGAAAATTTATTATTCAATATCTCTTATTTTCATCCACCATATTTATTTTAATATTAATTTTATTAAAATAGTTTAAATATTGTTGAATCCCCTTACCTTATTTTGCTTCCTCATTTAATCGAAATTCCGTTCTTAATTCTCATTATCATTTGTGTGTGTGTTCGACGCACCACGCATTTCTTATCCCTTTCTTTTACTTATCATATAAATTTATCATAATAATCATTATAACCAGATTTCTAATCATTTAAATGTCTGAGTAAATCTACCATTGGGGTGAGTTATAATTTGGGGATATTAAGTGATTGAGAGCCTTTGCTCGATGAGTATTTTTTGAGTTAATATTGTGTATGTTGAACTTTATATGTCATAGATTAATGACATGTTTCGTTTAATATGTGGATTAAATGGATTATTGGAACCACAAATACACTACCATAAACAAGTAATGGTAATTATTAGAAACCAAAGTTCTGTTATGGCCTGGATTAAAGCTTTAACACTTGGGAATTCCGATCAAAATCATCTTGTGAAGTGGTATTAATTTAATGAAATATAAAGAAAAGATCAAGGATGTCATAAGCTTAAATTTCCAATAATGAACTCACACCAATCTTTATCAAATTTTTAAATAAAAAATCATCCATAAATTATTTCGTAATCTCTACAAACAAACCCCCCAATCAAAATAAAATCAACAAAAAACAAACGACTATTACAATGTATCATCGCCGAGGATTCGACCAGAGTACTGCTATACACATTAGCAGAGCACCGAAACCTTGACCAGTCGATAGGCGAAAATCGGCCATGCGTTTCAACAGTCATAGCTTACGATAAAAGTGCTTTAGGACATGCTGTGAGCATGCATCCTGTATTTTGGGGGCTCATGGGAGAGGCATATTCCCCTATTTGGGGTTTCCTATAACAACAGTTATCAAGAGACTATACAGATGGCATCGTACGAGGCTTTATATGGTAGACAATGCTGATTTCCCCTATGATGGTTAGAGGTAGGTGAAGCAACTTTACTAGGACCACGTTTTGTTCAGGATACTTCTGAGCAGGTCCAGTTGATACAGAAGCAGATGGATACCGCACAGTCTCGTCAGAAGTCATATGCTGATCACTGCAGACGACCCCAAGATTTTGAGGTCGGGGATCAAGTTTTCATGCATGTTTCACCAATTCTGGTACACAAGCGGATCAGAAGACAGGGTAAGCTATCACCGAGATATGTTGGGCCTTTTGAGATTCTGGAGAGGGTTGGGCCGGTAGCTTATCGGTTGCAGTTACCTCAGAGGTACCGAGCCATGCATGACGTGTTACAAGTTTCTCAGTTACGGTGATACTATTCAGACCCGTCTCACACCTTCCAGCTCGAGGAGGTGGAGCTTCAGGTAGATGAATCCTTTGAGTAGAATCTGATTTGTATCATTGATAAGAGCATGATGGTTCTCCGAGGCCGGTCAGTTCCTCTAGTATGGGTGCTATGGAAGCACGTCCGTTTACAGGATGAGACTTGGGAGTGGGAGGCCGACATACATGCTCAGTGGCCAAAGTGGTTTGTACAAGAATCTAGACCACCCATCAAAGAGAAATTCAGGGACGAATTGCTATAAGGGGTGAATATTGTAAGAACTCAGGTTTTCATATGAGGTAAGGATCCTTTTTCTTTTCAGTTTAACTATTCGGTTGAGGCCTAATGTGGATGCCTAACTTGACCGAGGGAGTTACGGAGGTGTCCGGGGCTTGTTCAAAGCCTGGAGCCAAGTTTTATGCTTGAAATGGCCTGGAACACAGTTTTCACATAGCCTGCACATGACCTGGTTAAAACGTGTGCCTTGGTGCAGGCTTGGCAGAGGCAGGAGCATAGCCTGTGCACGGTTTGGGTAAACTGTGAGGGGTGGCCGCGTGGTTTCCCCTTGCCTTCCAGCATGGCCCGCACGGTCTCTGCATGGCTTGTCCAGGCATTGCGGGTAAACCATGTGACCTGCTGTATTTTGATATTTATTTAATTTTTAATTAAATTAATTAAATGTTATATAAAACCTAAATCTATATCTTCTTCAACCGGACAGAAGGGGAGATCTCTCAAACAAGGCTATGGAGGATTTGAGCCTGTTTCTCTGTCCGACCTCTGTTTCAAATGTCGTTCATCTTCTTTGATCTGCAACGGTAAGTCCTCAATTCCTTTTTAATCTTTCTGAATTCTTCTGGTTATAAGGAACTCAGATTGGATTAAGGCTCATATGCCCTAATTTCTCATTCTTTATCTGTTCTTCATATTTTTTCCAAAACAAGGTGAATCAGAGCCTGATACTGGACGAGCTATCTAGTACGAACCTAAGGTAGGTGGTATCATGATATTCACTGATTGTCAAGTTGTTTATATATGATGGAGGGCCACGTGCCCACTTTTGGGGTGCCGTTTGATCCTGGAATTTAACCGTGTTGTTACCTAGCATGTTGTAGGTAATCTGAATAGGATGGTATGTGCTTGAGTTAGGTTGTACACCTTGGATAGAAACCACCCCTTGGGTGCATTGCCTTTAATGGCGCTTTTAAGGTTTTTGACCCAGGATGCCTATGAGGCATGCCTTTTCTTTCCCTTGTGGGTTGTTAAAAAATTGAAATTGAATATGAATGGAATTTCAATAAGATGAAATTTTAATTGAAATAGTTTCGAGTATGGGATTGAGTTTTTTCCCCTTGACTCTTGTATGATAATTCTTGAATTGCTAGCCCACGTGAGTTAAATGATTTTGAATTTCATAAAATGTGAAACAAAGTCATGGGTGAACCATGGAACCAAAGTGAGTTTCCATGGACGGACTCATATGAGACTTGTTACTGAGATGTTG
This sequence comes from Viscum album, assembly GCA_963277665.1. NCBI lineage: Eukaryota > Viridiplantae > Streptophyta > Magnoliopsida > Santalales > Viscaceae > Viscum > Viscum album. The sequence continues at coordinate 270,206 of CAUJRU010000869.1, forward strand.
ATTGAATCATGGATCTAGTGTGAGATGCCATGGACGGACTCAATAGGGCATGATATGTCATGGGTGATACCCGGATCTTATTTATAGGATCCCGGGGATGGGATCAGATTACAAACTACACCACACCTAGAGCGAGGTTGGGTACCTGAGAGGTTCTATGGAATGGGCTTGTAGGGTGTTGGTGGATTTTCTCCCTGAGTGATTCCTGGTTTCCGAATTGAGTATTCCAAGAATGGGTTCAAGGAATGGTTTGAACACATGAATGAAGTTATTAATGAATGTAATGGATACATGAAGTGACATCAATCCAAAGCACAAGCTTGGGTCGATCTTTCTAGTTTCCTTGTTTACTGCTTTCCATATTACACTGCCTATTTTATATATTCACTGAAAAATTAGCATGGATCTTTGGTGGTTGCCTACTGCGCCTCAGTCTCAAACCCTGTTTGGGGCATAGTTTTGGATGTAAGAAGATTATATGGTTTCAGGTAATGAGAAGGGAAAATGCCCTAGTACCGGTACTTGACTTGCTTCTCGGAGTAGGAGATCATGGGACCAAGTTGAGGCTTGCGATGCAACAGGGGATACATTTTGGTTTCGTTTTGGTATTTTGTATACTTGTACTGTATTATATTGACTTTCACCATCCTATATATATCAGATCCTTCTAATTGTTATCTATTTCTGTTGTCTATGTGTTGTCTACTAGTTACCTTCTTCCGCTATTGTATGTTTGTAATTCTGCAGTGATACATTGGTAATGAGGGAATAGTATCCCCATGGAATCACCTAGGCCCTTGCTGATAGTTAGAAGCCTATGGAATTTGGGGAGATGTGCTTGAGGCCATGTGGAGACCGGTCTGGCTACCGGGTTGAATGGTAAGTTAGGTCTGGACGTTACAATAAGTATATGTGCAAGGATCCCCTTGTACATGCTCATGGCCATGCAGGTGTGTGCATAAGAGCTAGGTGTCCATGAATGTGTGTGAATGTGCGTATACCCAGTGGAGGAGTAGAAGCTTTTAGATAGAAAGCTCCAAGAGCTGAAGTGGACGGTTTGCTTCCACCTTGAGGTAGGATCCCTTTTCTAGCCTCTTTAATTCAAGAATGCTTAAAATTGAATTTAGATTTTTTTTCTTAATTCTGCTTAATTATATTTAATTGCATATCTTGCATAAGTGTTCTTTAATATAATTGTTTCATTTGATAAATAAACTCATATTTTTATAATAAAACCTCTCCAACAGAGGTGCGTTGTTTGAAAAAACTCAGAGTGATTGTTATGTTGATCTAGTTGATTAAATTATTGCATTTTATTTGTGCTGAAAGTGTTTTAGTATAAATTTTAAATATAATTAAATGAATTGTGTGATAAATAAATGCCATGATTTTATAATAAAACCCCTCCAATGGAGGTGCACTGTCTTCTAAACCAAAGTGCAGTGATAGGTATTTGTATCATGTTTAGATTTGGTTTGAGTATTTCATATGCCTCTTGTCGGTGTTTTTTTTGGGCTAGTTATTTTTTGTTTTATTTGTATAATATAAATGGGCTTATCATACTCGTCTAACTCAAATGGAATTGCCTGAGTAGACATATGCCTTGACCATGACACTTTCTTTTTCACGCTTTGAATATTATAAATAAAATTTCCATGTCTAGGAAAATTGAATGAATTTGTAAATGGTTTGTGTAGGGTGTATGGTTATTTTCAATCGTTTTGTTGCCCTTTAGACGTTGCATCATTGTGCCGCTTGATACAACCTTCTCTGGAGATTCCTTGTTATAACATATTAAATAGTTGATTTGTTCTATCATCTGCCAGCGGGGTGACGGTTGGAATGTTTCCCCGCCTCCTCCTGCTCCCTTTGCTCCTGGTCGGAAGATGTTTCCCCATGGATGTCGCTGGACTGGGCCAACACGTCGTGGTCACGCCGATGTCACACCGTGGTAATGTTGTGATTTGGCCCTACTCCAGCCACATCCAGCCCACACCAGCCCCCTACCACCTTCATTTTAGCCAGCTGCCACTAGCATTCCAACCCACAACAACCCCCCTTCCACCTTCGAATCAGCCAACACCACCCCCCCCCCAAACCCGCAACCTGCCCCATTCCACCATCATTCCAACCTCCTCCTGATCCCTTCACTCCTGGATGGAAGTTTTTTCCCAGCAGATGTCGCTGGAATGGGCCAACATGCCACAGTCACGTCGCGATCACGCCATGGTAATGCCCTGATTTGGCCCTACTCTAGCCACATCCAGCCCACACCATCCCCCTTCCACATTCATTTTAGCCCGCTACCACTAGCATTCCAGCCCGCAACAGCCCCCCTTCCACCTTTCAATCATCCCACACCATCCCCCCCAGCACCTGCAACGAGCCCCCTTCCACCATCATTGCAGCCTCCTCCCACTCCCTTCGCTCCTGGCCAGAAGCTGTTGCCCCGCGGATGTCGCTAGACCAGGCCAACACGCCGCAGTCACGCCACGGTAATGCCATGATTTGGACCTACTTGAGCCACATCCAGCCCACACCGGCCTCCTTCCACCTTAATTTCAGCCCATTGAAACCAACATTCCAGCCCGCAACAGCCCCCTACCACCTTCGAATCAGCCAGCACCATCCCCCAAACTCCTGCAACCATCCCCCTTCCACCAGCATTCAAGCCTCCTCCTGCTCCCTTCGCTCCTGACTGGAAGATGCTGCACCCGCGGATGTCGCTGTACGGGACAACATGCCACAGTCACGCCGCAGTCATGCAATGGTCACGCCGCAGTCACACCGCGGTCACACCGCGGTAATTATATGATTTGGCCCTATTTTGACCACTTCCAGCCTACACCAGCCCCCTTCCACCTTCATTTCAGCCCGCTGCCACCAACATTCTAGCCCGCAACAACCCCCCTTCCACCTTCGAATCAGCCCGCACCATCCCCCCAACACCTGCAACTAGCCCACTTCCAACAACATTCCAACTTCCTCCTGCTCCCTTTTCTCTTCGCCAGAAGATACTACCCCGTAGATGTCGCTGAACCAGGCTAACACGTCACGGTTACGCCGCGTTAATGCCATGATTTGGCCCTACTCCAGCCACATCCAGCCCACTCCATCCCCCTTCCAACTTCATTTCAGCCCGATGCCACCATCATTCCAGCCCACAACATTCCCCCTTCCACCATCGAATCAGCACGCATCATCCCCCTTACACCTACAACCAGCCCCCTTCCACCAGCATTCCAACCTCCTCCCAATACCTTCCCTCCTGGCCGAAAGATGCTACCCCACATATGTCTCTAGACTGAGCCAACACGCCACAGTCACGCTACGGTCACGTCGCGGTCACGCCGCGGTCACACCGCGATCACGCCACGGTCACGCCATGGTCACGCCGTGATAATGACGTGATTTGGCCCTACTTCATCCACATCCACACCACACCAACCCCCTTCCACCTTCATTTCAGCCCGCTGCCACCGACATTCCAGCACGCAACAGTCCCCTCTGCCACCTATGAACACCATCCACCCAACACCTGCAACTAGCCCCCTTCCACTAGCATTCCTGCCTCGTCTCGCTCCCTTCACTTCTGGCCAGAAGATTCTGCCTCGTGGATGTCATTGGACCGGGCTAACACGTTGCAGTCACGCCGCATTTACGCCGTGATTTTCCCCTACTCTAGCCACATCCAGCACACACTATCCGCCTTCCACCTTCATTTCAGCCCACTGCCACCAGTATTCCAGCCCACAATAGCCCCGCAAAATCAAGATGGTAGCCCCAAAATAATTCATGGGTTACAAGATTCTCAGGATGAATTGGTTTTGGTACTGAAGGTTGAGGATATTTTTATCCATATTTAGATTTATGAGTCTCTTAAGGTTATTTTTGTAAACATCCTACTTGAGGGTCCAAGTTATAAGTGGTGGATGTCTATTATTCAGACTAATACAACCAAATACTATTCTTGGAAAAGACTCAAGGCATTTTTCATTTAGCATTCTTTCATAATTAAGTGAAGGTACTGATGGCTATAGAATTTTCTAAGAGGGGCTGTCCAGGTGGGGTGTCCAAGCGCTGCCCAGGGGGGGTGTCGGGGGGTCTGTAGGGCAGGGGGGAGGGTGCAGGTGGGGTGTCTAGAAGGGGCTGTCCAGGGGGTTGTATAAGGGCTGTCCGGAGGGGGGCGTCTGCAGGTCAGGGTGCGGGTGGGGTGTCCAAGGGTTTTCTGGGGTGTCGGGGGGTCTGCAGGGCAGGGGGGAGGGTGCAGGTGGGGTGTCTCGGAGGAGCTGTCCAGGGGGTGTCCAAGGGCTGTCCGGGGGGGGGGGGGGGTCTGTGGGGCAGGGGGCAGGGTGTAGGTGGAGTGTCTAGGGGGGCTATCTGGGGGGTGTCCAAGGGCCGTCTGGGGGCTTATTTGTAGAGATAAACCCACGAGCAATGAGACCTAACCTCATAGCAATAATTTTTCTAATGATTTTTGGAAAGGTATTCCCAATAACAATAGGTCTGAAATATTTTGCATCAACAAGATTTTCCATCTTTGGGATCAGGTCAATAAAATTGGAGTTGATTCCATAGGGCATTGAGGAATGGTTAAATAACTCCCTCATAACATTAAGGAGATCATCACGAACTATGTCCCAGTAGAATATAAAGAATTAATTTGTGAACCCATCAGGACCATCCACACTCTCAAGATTTAGAGAAAAAGGACACTCTTAACCTTCTTCTCATCAAGGGATGCAACAAGGGAGATTGTTGGATTGGTGTAGCCCAATCCGGTTGGGCCGAATGCTTGTGGCCCACAACTGTCGTGGGTCGAGCTGACCAACCGACACCGAAAAGCACTATAGCAGTGTAGACTTTGGAGTAAACATGACTATAACACTTTTGACAAAGGTGGCCACCATTCACTGTAGTGATGCAGACATAATTTTCGGAATAGTGATCGTCTTCTTCATTTTATATCCCATTTTCAAGCTAGGGTTATGACTGAGAAAACTCTATAATTTTTTGCTCCTGAATTAGTGAAGTTCTGACTCTCCGGAGACGTAGGGTTATTCCAAAACCACATAAATTTGTGTGTCCCGTGTCTATTTTTTTCTATCTACATTCTTATTTCATTTCTCGTTTTTGTCTTTGTTCCTCCCGAAAATTCTGCAACAATTGAATCCCCAATCCCTTTCCCATTCCCTCTCATTCTTTTTATGCTACAATCAAAATGACTGTCATCATACTAAACAGAGCCTAGGATTCAGATAATCTTGTTTAACCATACTCAATCAAAGGATTAAATTTAAGCTTGAAAATATCACTTTGGGTCCGTTATTGATTATAGCACGTATCACTTAAGATAAGTGCTTCTATATAAGTGGTTCCAGATTTCATATTGAAATTTTTTATTCTGACACTTATTTGAGTGGTTTTCTTCTAGAATTGGAAGTGTAAATGTTTTTCAGAAACAGAACACCATGAATTTTTTCAAACTGTTTATCGTAATTCGTTAGGACTCTAGCATAACAAGTAGTTGCACACCAGAACTAAGTATAAGTAAATGAACAAAAAATCAATGTCTTTTATTTCTGTATGAGTAAGAAGAATTATAGAGACAAAATATCATATATGGATACATCACTCTTAGAAATGTGTTGTTAAACCCTTCTCTTAGAACCCAGTGCTGGATCACTTCACCAAAAATCATAGCCAATTCATATCGTCGTCCTTCCAATCTTGGAAACTTCAAAAGATCATTCATACCCACCAAAAAGTTGAGCAACATTACTTCTTGCTAAAGATGCATTTTCAACTTCATCTTAATTGGCCAAAACCTGGAGAAGCTTTGTTTCTGAAATCACCTTCTGACCATTATTCCAAGAAATCATGCCACCCTTTTCTGTCAAGAGGCCATCAACTGTATGCATAACACTAACATCTTTGGGACTGGTTTCAGCCCTTTCCTTGCCCATGATATACTGACAGTGAAACTTCATTATTTTCTTTATAGCAGTCTACCACTCTCTTTTTCCTGTGCATGTTGATGATAGAACGTGTCCTTGTAATACCTGATATATCTATCAATAATAATGGTCCAATTTTTAAAACTAGTCTAGGTGCAAGAACATGCAGTTTATTCAGGAAAATTGGATCAAGCTGAGAAAAAACAATTAAGGTTATCATATCTGCATCTAAAACTTCCTCCCCTGTTGAACCGCTGGCCTTCAAACACAACATGACGAAAACCATCACTCCCTCGAGGACACTATTCCAGTACCATTTATAGTTCCTATTTTGCAAACTCATCCTTAGAAAAATAATACAACTCCCACATGAAAAAAACACAGTAAACATGCCCACATATACTAGCCTTAGTAGCAATATATTCAAGATCTATCTTGCCTAATTGAATAAATTGAAACCTTTCTTTCAGAAAATTCAAACTGCAAATTAACTTGCTTCCAGTGAGGAAGCTGACTTTCCATCCCTCATGTCCTGAGTCCACAATAACCTTTGGAGCATTCAGGTCCATCGCTACTAGTATACCATGATTTCCAAAATGTTTTAGGAACCAGTTGGTACCTGGAAAGGCCTTGACCAAGCTTCATTGAAAAATAAACAGTAGGAATAAGTCCATTATAAGTTCAGCAGTTGAGCAAGGGAATCCACATAGTAGTGTCAGCTGTGGAATTGCACCATCATGCCCCCAACCATTTACTAAATCCCTCAATTCCACCATTTCATCAGTATTAAAAACATAATGAGTCTCCTTTAGGTGTGAGGTTTCATGGTCCCCTATTCCTTCCCTCTTTAATAAACCTTTTGTATCTTACTTTTTCAACCTTTTGAGCTATTTTTATCCCCAAACATTCTCCCTCAGCACTTGTTTGAACTTTTTTAAGCATTCTCGTCACAAATTTTGTACAAACTGAAACCACTAGCATTTTGTGTCCACCTTAACCGTGACCTTCCTCTGCTTTCCTGCTCCTGCATTTACTCAGATAATCTATGGGTGCCTCTCTTTGTCCTCCAGAAACCGAACTGTGTTCCACCTGCAACTATAGACCTCTAATTCTCTTTATTGTGTGCTCTTCTAAATCACATAACTTGAGCAATGCATTTTTCACAGTTTGTCGCATCTGTTCTTCTAATATAACAATTATGTAGTCATTTGGCACTGAATCAATCTTTCCCTGACCAATCTGGCTCAATTCCAAACTTACTGCCTCCAATTGTTTTCCTTCTCCCAAAATACAATCTTTAAAAACTTGACGATCTTGTGCAGCTTGCGTTATTCTCATGTTCGCTGCTTCTTCCACACCAATTGGATCCACTTCCTCTTCAATACGTTCTTCCAACTCTGGACTAGACCAATTCCAGTCCTTGCAACCTAGATTTTTAATACTCATCTCTACTAACACAGGAAGTTTTGACACCAACGTTGCAATAGTTTGGTGTATTGATTTCAATGGTTTTTGCATTGATTTGAGAGGGATGTTGTTGCACAACCTCCTATTTCCCGAGATTCAATGTAATCTTTGTAGCAATGCATACTTGTTCTTTCACATGTAATGAATGCAATTCTGGTTCAAATTGCTTCTCCATACCACCTCCTAGTAATTGCGGACGATGATGCCACTCAATATTATTTTCCCACCTTTCCACTCAAATAATCAGGTTAACAATTACCTTTCCCTATTGTTCTAGTGTGGAAACAAACTGCTCCTCCAAAGCACTAGGTTGCTGAAATGATTCCTTCTCCGCCGGTTTCCCACACTTGTCCATTAGAGCAGGTTTAAACATTTCCCATGACAATTTTGGCGTTGCGCCGTATCAAGACAAAACCCAGTATAATGCGGTAGCAACCATGAAAAGATGCACCCAGTGTAATTTTATGTCCTCTATTATTTGAAAAAAATCGAAATACCTTTCTGCTTTGCTGAACCCACCATATAGATAATCTCCCATAAAATCTGGCAGCACAACTCTTGTCAGCCGTTTTGTATGGATGTCAACAACACAATAGAATTATTCAGTCTTTTATTTTTAATTATCACCCATTTACAGCACCATGGATGCTTTCCATGATTTTTCCTCTCTTTTTCGTCTGTCTATAGTGCTAGCATCAGACGCTAACCACAGAAAAACTTTCTCCCAGTCGCGAACGTCCTTCATTTTCCCACTCAATCGCTCTGGCAGAGATCATTCCTTTTATGATAGTTCAATATCTCTCAGCTATGATGAAATATTAGAGTCCAGAGAACCTTTAGAATTCAGGAGTATGTGGGAATTAGGTGTTGATTCTATGAAATTCTCAGGGAATGTGTTAGATATTTCTTTGGTGGTTCATTTAAATAGTGGATCGAGTGACAAATTTATTTCTAAAAATCTTTCCAAGGTTTCCAATGTAGTCTTCAGGCCAACGAAGCAGTTCATAATTGGGCTAGGAGACGGGAATTGACAACACTTTTAGGGGTTTGTAAGGGATATTAGGTGACTATGAAGATTGTTTTTCACTAATAAGGATCACATGTTTCACACAGGTGGACCGTATTTGATTCTTTGAATGACTTGGGAAATAATTGTGTTTATATTTTTTAAAAATTAGAAACATAAATCAATGGAGTTCATGTGGGATGGCTTAGTGGTGAGATTACATGGGGAGACAACCAGATACGAATACCACTGGAACTAAAAAAAACATTCTTCCCATGGATTCTTCTTTTAGATTTTTGGTTTTGGAAAACTAAATTTAAATGTTTTGTTACCAAGAAAAACCATCCATGATGATAAATCCAGTAGAAAATGGAATACATTATTTTTGAATTTCATTACATATTTTATGAACCAAGAGAGTTAACACCTGAGTTAGAGATCATTATATTACTTTAATCCATGGTGCAACACCAATGAATATATATGACCATATAAGCTAGATCCTTCCTTGAATGAG